>JAFFZH010015363.1:19157-37588 GCA_018420115.1 Euura saliciscinereae | reverse complement strand
AAAAAAAAAAAAAAAAAAAAAAAATAGGTCAAAGTTGATAATAGATCTGTAATGGTTTTCCTGGAACATGAAATTCGTGTACTGTTTTTGTTTTTCTTGATGATATACACAGAGCTGGGTAATAAAAGGTGGAATATTATCGATCCGGTGCTCGCAGTGTTCCGCAGGCTGAGATAGATGTAGAATGGTTTCAGGTGTGGGTATAGATCGATATCCTCTTGCCTATGTGAAAGGCTTGATAAACGAGTTTCCACATGAATAATTATGAACACTCGTGGTTATCCAGGTACACGTAGGTTCGGATCGTTAATTCAAACCTCTAAGACAAAAGAGGTCGAGGGTCGTCGAAGCTGGGGGTTCGTGGATTTCAGAGGTGTAGGTGGTATGATAACACCGAAATGCGATAGGGGCGCTAGAAATTTTGCGAAGGTCAAAATCTAACCGAATGCATATGCATATGCATCTCCACGTATCCTACGATTTAACAAATTTACATATTTAATTTTCACACGTTTACGTGTGTGGGAGAATTCTGTTTTATATTCATATGTGACCCAATTTCACGGGGAAGAAACCCGGTCAATACTCGTTATTGCAGTCTCTCCTCTAAATTAAAAATCTCTTCGAGTAAAAATGGTTGTTATGTGACCTGTTTCAGAATTTTTTCATTCAAAGAAACTAGAGAGACAGACATTTTTCAATTTTTCATATGCAGGATTTTTCTTCGAGAATTGATCCTAAAATCTGTAACAATTTTTTTTTCTCGTCGTCAAAAGCGAATGGAATTATTCTTAGATCAGGCTTCAATCTCTATTTATATTCACTTCAATAAAAAATTCACAATTGGATTAAATCCAGACACGATTTTCCCCTCGATGTTACTTTTTTTTCTCTCTTTTGTATTCTAATATTGGATTATATGTATGCGATATATAACTGCAGGATTAGTTCGAATTCAAACATCAAACTAATCACATTGTGATAATTGAAATTCTTAAAAAAAAGTAACATAATTTTGAAAATTTGAATCAGAATAATTAAAATTCTTGAAACAATTTTTTTTAAATCAATTTAGGAAATTCTTTGAATTTTTCTTCTATTTTTCAAACTCTGCCAATCATTTTTGATTCAAAATTGAGTCTGAAAAAATGAATATTTTCTTACTCGTTGTTATAATTTTTTTTTTAATTAGTCACAAACTCTGATTTAAATAATTGAATCAAAACGTTTTTGAAAGTGAAATTTAGTTAATAAACAAAACTCTGAAAAATTAGGTATTTTTATCATGCCGGATAAAAATGTGGAAAGCAAAGATGAGCAACGAAGCAAAGATTATTTTGTCCAAGAAATATCATCCATCGGTATGTCGCTACGTCCGAGCGGTAGCGCTTCTTCCGGTGAGTCCAAATATCATATCTGAACATCGAACAATGATTCGATCAAGAATTATTATTATCAATCACAAAAATATCATTTCGCATAATAAGCAATCACGTAGATTTATTTATACATCATATCATAATATCATATGTATCAAAGAATAGTTATAATTTTTTCATTAATATTTCATCATCATTATTTTCAAGCATGTGTGAATCAACCACTCATCACTCGCCGCCCACGCTTTTCATACTCCGCACCCTTCGCCTTCGCTCCTCCGTCGGGTTACTTGGGTCGTCCAATGTTCGCCTCTTTTCCCGTCAACGACAGAAGGTTCATCAGTGTCTGTCCGTTGGTCGTAGCGCCCTGCTCCCAGAAGCATGAGGCCAGGTTTACTCTCTCGTTGTAACATTCGGTAACAGAGGTTTGCATCGACGCGGAGAATCCCAAAACCGTGGTCAACTGGGTGAACATATTGGTCACGACGCAGGTGTTCATCTTCAAATTCGCCTGCGAGTTTGCCGGATCCTTATTCTCCAGATCCCAGTAACATTCCCATATCAGATCGTCGAACCACATGAAATTATCCTCCTTCAGCGCGTAATTCACCTTGTGCTCACGCAGCCATAGCGTCAACTGGAACAAGAATCGTGTATTCTCTCATCAAAAAGATGCGAAATTTTTCGTCTATCGTACCTTGTCAGATTTTATACAGGGTGTATCGTCTCAAGTGTCGAGAATGGGAGGGGCTTCGTGGAAACTAAGCTCCTCCCATTATACATCCTGTATACACAGAATTATTCCTCGCTCTCATATTTTGTAACAAGAACAAGACTCACCTTGGCTCTGCATATGTGAGACAGAGGATTTTCCTGGATTCTGATATCCTTAAGTTGTCTGATATTCTCTAGATTTTCCGTCGATATGCATCTCAGGAGATTATTGTTGATCTCAAATCTCTGGACTTTGGTCAGTTGCATGTAGACGAAGGGTTCGATAATGGCTATCTTGTTGAAAGATAGATCTAGTATTTCGAGCAACGGAAGATCGTAGAGCCAGGAAACGTTCAGGGCGGTGATATTGTTGTGCGCCAAGCTCAGCTCCCTCAGGGCGTACAGACCTCTGAAGGCGTCGTTTCCCAAACGGTGGATTCCACAATTGTGAAGATGCAAAATCTCCACATTTATCGCATTTCGTTGAAAGACAAGATTCGGGATCTGCGTCATGGACGACTGAGAGACGGATATTTTGATTAAATTTCCCTGCAGCTTGCTTCTCACCTCGTCAATATTGCTATCGTAGCATTGCAGCCAATCCTTTGGGCCTGCGGTCAAAGTAAAACACATGTTTTTAACAATGCACAATGACGTAGCTAGAAGCTTTCCGTAACACTAAATTAACGCTTTTTCACATCTAAGGAAATTCAATGCTCACCTAGCTTGTATTTTGACTGAGTGCATTCTGCGGCTGCAGTTATGACGCAGCACGCGAAGGCGAAAAATATCAGCAGACCTTTCATCGTGGGTTCCGTCGAGCTACTGAAGCTATTTTAATAAAATTGTAGATTGGTAGAAAGAGCTTTGTACATAACAGATAAAACATTCAGGAAACGTGCGAGGTCCGGAAAATGATAAAATCTAGACAGCGTTTCCTCTTTATGAGATAAGGGATATCGAGAGTGTGCCGAACAGAAATTCCTACAGGACGAAGTTTTTTCGTTACCTACTGCAAATTCTGTTTAATAACGTCGATGAGACTGTTTTTCTTTTTCTTTTTCAAAATTAAATATTTTCCTACAGATTTTGATATTTGAAGCGTCTTCCCACGTGTTGAACGACTGACGATATTATATTTAGAATGTGGAAACTAGTTTCCTGTTTTCTGACCACGCTATCGCATAGTGCCATTGCAAACGGAAATTATATCACGCTATAAACTTGTTGCAGGCATATCGAGTCTCGCTAACTGCGGAGAAGTTGAGGCGCTTCCGGAGCTACCTCTTCATGACGAAGAGCGGTTGCAGCGCGCCGCCCGTCTCCTACAGCAGCGTCTCGTCCTGCGGCAATGGCTGACGGAGCACGGGCTTCACAATCACTATCAAAAGTACGGAATCTGAAAAATCTCATCTTGACCCCCCGATGCTAGACTCGACGCTATTTTCATCTTCACAGATTGGTTCAGATGGAAGTTGTCTCCCTGGACGACGTCTACTGGGTAGAAGACCACGCGGCGAGAACGGTGCTCGGAAAAGATCTTCTGAGGTGGACGCAGGCTCGCCAAGAACTTCCGACTTCAAAGGAAGACTTGGCGACCCTGAAAGCCGACCTGTGGAGTTCGGTCGTGAAGAACAGCCAACACCAAGACGCATGGACGTGGGGTAGCATCTACATAATTTATTTGTATACAATAAACCCAATTCCGGTATTTTTTATCTTCTCTAATCCCTGTATTTATTTTCTTTTCAATCAAGGCGGGATGCTAGTCGTCTCTGTTTCCGTAGCCGGCTTAGTCACACTAGCGGCTATGACGCAGCCTGCTTTAGCTCCGGAAGCTAAACACTCGCTTCTTCAATATGTGACCGGAAAGTATCTGCTTCCGAGCAACTGCAGGGTTCATTTTCAATGGGAGGAACCGCAGCTTGTCGGAGAAACAATGACTTTCCTGGTCAAAGTGAGTCGATCGAAGCGAATGATTCCAACGGATCATTAGAAAGTCGAATTAATACTAATAGACTCTATTTCAGTTTTATCAGCGCAACGGTCAGCCCTATCCGATCTGCGATAAGGATAATTTGATCGTCGAGGTGATCGAGGGAGCCAGGAGAGTCGCCACCCTGATAGAATTAGGCGGCACCGATCCCCAAGCAGCAAATGCAGCGGTAGTGAAGTTCACGGTCCGACACGCCGGCCAATATCGTATCGCCGTGCTAATCGGCTCTTGCCACGTTCACGGGAGTCCCTTCGTAAAAAATTTTCTCCCAGGTAGACGAATTTCTACCGACGCACAAATCTTTTGTCCAACTTTCTTAAATTTGAATTTTTCTCAGGACCGCCGGACGCCAATAAGACGGTCTTTGTCCGCCAGAGTTCGACCGTAGTTTGCACAGCCGGAGTAGCTCATTCCATGGCCATAGAGCCCCGCGACGAGTACGATAATCTCTGCGTATTCTCCCCCACGGACAATCCCACCGTTGGGTACAACGTCGCTATTAGTCAGGCAAGTATTCGCTGGATAGACCGATCAGCGAGAATCGACGATAGTCACCCTAATTTATCTTCGTTTCGTCAACCAGATCGGGACGATCCCAGAAAAAGAGAATTCTGCAGTAGATTGCAGCGTGCAGCTAGAGTACGACTGTCCTAATCAAAGAATTTGCCTGAAAGTTAGTTTTCCCAAGGAAGGATGTTATCACGCTACCGTCAGCCTGGCTGGGCTCCAGCTCCACAACGGAGATTTCGATATTATAGTTCTTAGCAGTACGTGAGTTTATTTTCGCTCTTATTATTGTTCGAGGAATTTTGAGACCGAGAAACAAGTAAATTTTGAATTATTTTTATTGTTCTCATTGAACCGATTTGTGATATCGTTTATGTTTCCAACAGGTAGCGACGCGACGCTTGTGCACAAAAACGTTGCTTCTAAAAATCCCCACATTTGTTACGAGGCGAAGCTCCTCGGAATGCAAGGCGAGCGTTACTCGAAGCCTAGAAAAGTATTTTGTTACGTATCGCCGAAGCAGTTGACCATCAAGGAGTACCTCTTGAAGTTTATCCCAAAGCGGCTCGTTACTTTCAGGCTTTGTCCGTCTACCAAGGTGAATTATGAGTACGATCAGGTCCTTCGGAGACGTGAATTCGGTTTTTGTCTAATGCGAGACTAATTTTACGCTTTCAGTTTCATTTCGAAAGTTCTAGCAACCAGTATTTGGGATACGACGCTTTTTCGATCGACGACGGCTGCCAGCCACCCGTAGAATTGATATCTAGGTGTCGAAACGTTATCGCCGCTACTTTCACACAATTTTTATTGAAAAATATCGGCGGCAGCGAGACGTTCAAAGACAAACAAGACTTCTTTTATCACGAAGTTAGGAAACATCATCAAAAACATTATCATGAAAAATTGTCTATGAAAGTACAGAGGGACAAACTCCTCGAATCTGTGAGTAAAAAATATTCACTTTCAATATTTAGTTACAAATATTCTGTAATTTATTCTTTCACAGTCCATGAAGGCGACAAAAGGATTCTCCGTTAGCGACTGGTGCAGGAATTTCGAAATAACGTTTCAGGGAGAGCAGGGTACGTCTTTTCTGGCGAGTATCATAGCTCACTCCGCCCAATTAACATCAAAATTCTGTTTCTCTAAGGTGTGGATTGGGGCGGAGTTCGTCGGGAGTGGTTCGAGTTGATTTGCGCCGCGTTATTCGATTGTGGTAACGGTTTGTTCTCCTCATTCGGAGACTCCCAACAAGCCCTTGTCCATCCAAACAACAAGAGGCCTTCTCACCTCAAGCTAAAACACTTCGAATTCGCCGGTAGAGTCGTCGGCAAATGTCTCTACGAGTCTGCGCTCGGAGGATCTTACAGACAACTCGTAAGGGCCAGGTTCACCAGGTCCTTTCTCGCACAAATCATAGGTCTCAGAGTTCATTACAAGGTGAATACGAGCTCGTCGATCAGTATCAGCTTCGAAGAGCCACACTTCGATTATCATCGACTCTAATTAACATTCCGTTCCACTTTTCAGTATTTTGAACAAGACGATCCGGACTTGTATCTCAGCAAGGTGAAATACATACTAGAAAACGACGTCGAGGAGATGGAATTGTACTTTGTAGAAGAAGAGTACGACAAAAGCGGCCAACTCATGAAGGTATAATAATTCACTAACGTAATTCGTAGCGATGAAATAATCTCTACCGCCCGAATAACGTCCGCAGGTGGCCGAGTTGATATCAAACGGAAGTAAAACCCGTGTGACTAACGATACAAAACTTCGTTATCTGGACGCTTTGGCACAGCATCGTCTAGCTTCGTCGATACGGGAAGAAGTCGACCACTTTCTCAGAGGCCTGAACGAACTGATTCCGGACAATCTTCTCGGAATATTTGACGAAAACGAGCTCGAGGTGGGAATTTAATTCTCGATGAGTTAAAACTGACCCAATTTCACTCGAATATCCTTCCAGCTTCTACTCTGCGGAACGGGAGAGTACAACATAGCAGATTTGCGAGCTCACCACATAGCCAACGGCGGCTCTCCAGAATTCCTACGGGTATTGGACTGGTTTTGGACGGCAGTTAGCAATTTTACGCGCGAAGAAATGGCCAGGCTTCTGCAATTCACAACCGGTTGTTCACAACTGCCTCCCGGTGGTTTTCAGCAGCTGAGTCCGCGATTTCAGATCACCGCTGCACCCACGTTCGCTAATCTTCCGACTGCGCACACCTGGTGAGCGGATGAACTCTTTTAGTGGCCGGATTTCGGAATCTTTTATACAAATTGAACGATTTATCTTTTCAGCTTCAATCAACTTTGTCTCCCGGACTACGAGTGCTACGATCATTTTGAGAAGGCTTTGCTTCTCGCGATAAGCGAAGGTACCGAAGGCTTCGGTATGATTTAGACAACGGGAATCTAGTTTTAGTCCGTTTATAGAATCGAATGGTTCAAGTAGACGATGAAATACGTATTTTATACCTCGCTAAATGTCTTCGTAGACTAACAGTAGCTTAGAGAATGAGAGAAATCGTTTATAATCTCAAAATCGCTTATTTTGACCCTCGACGAGCACAAAAGCTGTTATATTATCAGAAATACTCGGCGGTAAAATACTGACTGGCTTTGATTTGCTATCCGCATTCCACGAAATTGTATCGCTGAAACTTTTCAGTATTTAGGTAAAAACTGTATCGAAGGAATCAGTTTTAGACTTGCATAAAATCGATCAGCGCCCTTCGTTACACGTGTTGTTATTAGATGATAGAAATTGAACGTGCAACGATTTACATTTTCATACTTCACTTTGAACAAGGCACTAAATGTAGTTTTAGGGGTATAAATAACAGAGATAATCGGTTGTACGAGTAATTATCAAATGCGGCTATTATTATCTAGTGAAATTAAGTTTTGCACCGCGACTAAACGTAATTTAATTAATAACAAAGTTCACCTGCTGCTGTATATTTGCGCAGAGTATTAAGAATCGGTAAGAAATTGTCGCATAAATTAAAAAAAAAACTAACTAATAACAATAATCAATTGTTAATAGAAAAAAAAAAATCAAGCAACATTATGTTCTTCTACGCGTGTCCAAGTACCATGTACTATGTGCAAGAAGTATTTAAATAATACATACCGAGTATGTACGGATGTATAGGTATTAGAATAATAACGTTAGCTTAGCGCTGCTGAATCGTTGAATCGTTGCTACCATGAATAGCGTAATGCACAAATTTTATTAATCGAAAGCATTTTAATGCAATTTAATCAAATTCGCATTATTAGACGCAACTTTTTTTTTAACACATTCAGATTGGACAAAAGATAAATGATTTTAATGATAAAAATTGTGTCCAATAATGCAAGTTTATTACTTTCGATCATCTACAAACGGGCTTCTCCAATAATTTTGAGGGTATTATGTAAAAAAGTATTATAATATAACTATTAATTTTCCAATTACTATTAGTTTTAATTTAACGCCGATATAGCAATAATCAAAACGGTTTATCGTCGGATAGCAATGTTAAAAATAGGGATAGGGGATACTATTACTGCTGTTGTTTACGTAGCACGCGTACAACATTCCCTAATATACAGACACACATGTATATATAATTATTACAATAGCAACGGATTAGTATTAACTTTGAATAATGATCCGCAGGCATTTTAACGATGAATAAAAAAAATTAAAGTTTAATTACTCTGATCATTCTATGCGCAGCAATAATTCAGTATTATTAAACTTTACTTTTACATCTGTAAAATTTTATTCTGTTAACGTTATCTTTTTGTTTTCTAACTTTATTGATAATTGTGATTATTTTTGTGTATCGAATAATAATATTTTAGTCTCTTAAGACATCAATAGTTACTATAATTTTTATGTATGTATATCGCTGAACTCTGTAGACTCAATTTTGTCGATTATAATTAGTAACGAATAAAAGAGAACGACTTTTTATTGAAAATAAAAAAGGATCAACAAAATTATGAAAGAACATCGATATATATGTATATTTACACAAGTTATTTTATTATCTCAACATCATCATCATCATCAGTATAATTATACTCATAGACGATTTTTATTTATTTATTTATTTATTTATTTTACTATAGAGACGAAAAAAAAAAAAAAAAAAGAAACCCAAAAAGTAAAAAAAAAAAAAAAGTTTCGAGGAAAATAGATGAAACAAAAACAGAAAAAAAAAATATATATATATATATATATGTATAAATGGAGAATAAAGTAAAGTAAAGGGAAAAATACACGAGTGAAAAAGAAATTTATGCGAAAAGTGGAGATGAACAAAGTCAATCTATCGTTGAACTTTTTTTTTCTTTTTTTAATATTAAATCTTAATAACTAGCCACCTCCAAAGTCAACTGTTGAATTGGTCTTTTTTTTTTCTAAGCTTCTGGATTTCTGTACAAAATTGAAAATTGAAACAAACTAAAAATTGTTTCGAAAAAAATGAAATCAAGACATCGGAGAATATAATGATAAAAAAATTATTAATTATTAGGAAATATTATCAACTGTTTGAATAGAAAGAAAAAGAAAAAAGATTCTATTGTACAAAAATTCTACAATCATTTATAATCTTTTCACTTATACGTTTTTTTCCTGTTACTTTTTTCTTGTTCCTTTTTCTGTTTATAAAAGTTTAAACCACCAAATGCCCAGTATCTATAGGAAGTAGGAACTAAAATAGAACATATATTTTTTTTCAATTAAAGTATAGAATCTTATATTAAATTAATGCGTTTCTGTATATCAATATAATCTAGTAGAATAGAAAATATGTTTATCAGGTATTTTTTTTTTTGTTTTTTTTTCTTATATTGTCGCGATTTTCATTTCCTCATTATTAAACATATCGTTAATTAATATGTGCAGTAAAAATAGAGAAATTAGCGAATATCGTCATATTCTATACACTGAGAGCTAACGGTTCTCTATAACTCATTCAATTAACGTAAATTATTAATTTATTGAGATTGATTCACACACACAAACTTAAACGAGCTATATCATCAATCTCTGTCCGTTCCTCTTCACTCAACAAAAATCGCTACTCTCATACTATCAATAATTATTACATCATCAAATCCGTTACGGATTATTCTCTCTCTCTTTCTCTCTATCAAACTCATCATTAAATGTATGTAGGTGCATCTCGATGAAATTCAGAAGAAAAAGTTTAAACACACGATTATATAATTAATTATAATAGTATATTAATTAAAATTCTTACGCAGATCGATATACTCAATTATAGTTGATATTATTCAATCAAAATCAGAGGTAATTAAAATTGTATCATAAATTCTTTTAAAAGTTTCTTTCTTTTTTTTTTTATCTATTATAGTTTCTCCATGTTTTTCTAGTATAAACGGTATCGGGCAATGTTCTTGTTACAATTTGAGACAAAAACAAACAACGATTACTAACATTGCTACGTTTCAACATTTATCTTTACATATATAATTTGTGTTTTTTTTTCCTTTTTTTTTGTTGCTTGCGTTTATGTTACAGTAAAACTCTACTTTCTTCGGTTTCGAAGGATTAAAAGAATAGAAGACAAACAAAAAAAAAGAATCATAACTCATTCGTATATCCACAAGTATATATATGTATATATATTATTATCATAAATAAGTTTGGTTTTATCGGTAATTAATAGTGTGTGTGATACATATAGGTATATATATATATATAAAAAAAAAACCGCCACAAGAATACTGGCAGCATTTGGTTGAGTCTTTGCCAAGTTTACGAAATATATTATAAGTTCAAGACACCATTTTTCGGTAAACTCGGTTTGTTTGTTACTCCGGCTTTTTTGCAAATTTATTGACTGTTTTTTTTTTCATTCTATAAGAAATGGAATTATAACGTTTGAATATATTCTTTTTTTTTTGTATTTCAAATATTTTGTAGATTGACTTGTAACTTGTAATTATGAATTTTATTCTACTATTGGAGATCAGCTTCTGAGATTTATCTTAAAGAATTTATTTTCTTCTGATTAATCGAAATTAGAATCTCAGGATCTTCTAGATTGATTGAGATCGTAAAAAAAAAAGATAGAGAAATAGAAATTTATCAAAATTTAATAAGTGTATCAAATGTGTTTCAATTAATCTGCAAAAATAGCCGCTATCGATCAATTAATATATTATTAAACTATCGCGATTTGTATTTGTATTTATTCATTCTTGTTGTATATTTCTGTTTTATTTTATTTTATTTGTATCTCTGTAGCACTACGACTTTTCTTTCGTTTTTTTTTCTTCATTTTATTATTATTATTTTAATTTCAATTCTTTTTTAAAAAAATAACCAGTTTTATAATAGTCTGTAATCCGCAGACTGGTTCAGGGCCGAACATATTCAACTTTAAATTCTTCATGTCACTTGTATACTCGAGTGTAATTAATTAATTAATTAATTAATTAATTAATTAACCGTCTATATAAATGCTATTATAAAACGAGACGGGAACATTAAATGATAGCGAAGACACGTTATAAGAAACACAACTAAAAAAAAAAAATACAAATTTTTCGATTTAAAAGTCAAGTTGATTCCCCAGTCATGAACCAGGCACACTTTTCGTCAAACCTCTTCCTCGTGTATGTATCTGTGCTTACGAAATCACTTTACAACAATTACAATTTTTTCAGTCTGCACGCTTCCGAAAAACACCTGGAAAAAGAAAAATAAGCAATAATCAAAATTCTAGTATAATTCAACGATTCTCAACGAATTTGATGATAAATCAATGAAAATTTGTTATTCAGTCAAAAATAAACGATTAATGAAGATGAGTGATCTAAACGAATTAAAAAAGGACAAAAAATTGTTATTCGAGTTTTATTCTCGATCGATCATCTGTTTAAAACTTGTCATGATGTAAATATTGATGAAAACGAGCTAAATTATTGAAAATAGTGTAAAATGACCCAGGGCTGGTATCAATAGAGCCCAAAATAAGTGAGAAAAGTTAGTTTTTTACTCCAATAAGTGACCGAAAGTGTCTTAAGGATGTACAGGCCATACAATCTTGAAAAAAGTTGGAATTGCCTCGCTACCAGCCCTGAAAACCTCGTTTAATCTCCACGACAACTTACTGTAACTAATTTCAAAGGGTTTTAACCCTCCCTCTTAATGGCGCCAGGGGCTTCGGCCAGCCCTTTGACTTTGAGTCGGTCCGCCGTTTTTAAAAACGCCGGTAGCTGATCCTGCGAGACGTTAACTTCCCCGGCGTACATGAATTCGAGGATAGCTTGGAGGTGGCTGTAGGCTACGTCCTTCAATATTATGATCGGGTGCTTCGACGGATTCTCCTGCGTTGTTTAAAGATGATAGGAAAATAGAACAATTATGACGGATTCAATTATGGAATTTCAATCGCACGAACCTCTAGCAGCGACTTGAAGTACGGACTGCATGCCGAAAGTACCATTTTATGCGCCTTACACGTCTGACCCTCGCAGGCCAACGTCACGTCCGTGAAACTCTTCTCGTCTCTGAGATGTTTGAACGACGATACCATATTGGATTGGAAATCGTTCCATTTCAAGAAAAACTGTTGCTGTTCTCCAGCCATTTTTCTAATCCTCGATATAATATATTTTATTTTCTCGATTTAAACGATATCGACGATCCTCTTTTTACGGAGATTCCGGACGATTCTGAAATTTGAAAAAACGGAATATTTATATTTATATCGCTCGATTTTATAGACTCGATACTAACATGAAAATTAAATAGTTGAAATTATCGTTCCAAAATGTGCCAAAAAAAATTTTTATCCGATTTTAATTAAATAATCGAGTCAATCGCGTGATTCAGAAGAATTTAGAAACTTATTTCTAGGTCACAATTTGTACTGAAACTAGTTTCGTGCTTCGCTAAAAGAGAGAGAGAGCGAAAAAAAAAATGAAGGTCTAATCGCTATAAACATCGAAGCTTGGTTAAACAGGTGAGTAGCGATCGCATAGTTTCGCATGCATCAACGTGTCCCACACGAACACCGCGTGGGATTTTGGGTAATTTTTTTGTCAACGGTTGAACAGCGAGAAAAAAAAAGAAGATCGCGATCGCTCAGTTAGGCTAATGAAATCTAAATTCCCGGACTCGGCAGGTGGATTAAAGAGAGACAATAACAGATTTATAGGTTATCCGTGTCGCCTCCCTGGTCGCTATCTATCACCACGGGGTTAACACGCGATCGTATCGCGGATGCGACGGCTAGTCGACGATCGGATCATCGTTGCCATCGGGGTTTGTTATTTTAAGGTATTCCGTAATGGATGCTCCCCATTATTCGCGTTTCATTTGGGACCGAATGAATGCATCGTAGGTCCTTCGTTGCCTCGTCGCCGTCAAAATACGACGTTTAATTCCGTTACGTCGGAGACTATGAGTAAGGGGTTGAATAATAACGGTTTGTTATTTACTCACCGATTTTATATCGTCGATATTATTGTTGATTAATATTGAAAATCTTGAGGAACGATGTCACTTAATTATAAGATTGGCGAGAAGTTTTCACCAATGGAACCAATTTTTTTGTTGTGGCTAATACCACGACGGTGAGACGAAATTCGGTCGGTTTCGGACGGCTTCGGTTCCACTCGGCTAACTTCGGGTCGAGTCGGTAACGAAGTACCAGAATCGCTTCGGGTCAAGTCGGGGACTCCCACATGGTCATGCGGTGTGATACGCGTCGAGCATCTTACCGACCGCCGTTTGTGGCGGTTTTTTCGAATGTTGATCATCGGCTAGTGGCGCCATCTGCTTTGACTCATTTTAAATCGCTTTGGACGGTCATTAATCGATTATTAGTGATTAGGATCTTTGATTTATAGCGTATTCTGACAATTGATCTTCTTTTTGACTGGGGAATATGATTTAAAACAAAATCTCGTGCCTTAAAAACTTTGGAAATTAGGAAATCTTATTTATATTATGTTTTTTGTTTTCAATCTTTATTTCCTTCAATTTGAAGCAGGAAAAGATGATATGAAAGAAGATAAACAGGGAAAAATCCTTTTGTGAGTCTTTTGAGATCGCAGAAAAAGTGTTTTATTGTTTTTTTCCTCAATCATATCCATGAATTTGATTGACGTGAATTTCTTTTAAGTATATAATATATTAATATTGTTTAATATCTGGGTTTTTCCCCGTCACTTTTCTTATCTGTAACATTTAATATATACATACGTAACGATTGTGTATGAATATGAAAACGTAAATATAAATATTATCTTGAACCAGAATTTTTGAAAAGTAATTTGTCGAATAGAAACGATAAAAACTATTCAATATATATTTATTAAAATAATGCAATTCGTTACAATTTTTTTTATTGTTTCAGATACTACAATTGAACTATTTGATAGAATAAAAAAAATTGAAGATCATTGATCTCCATTTTGAACAAATATGATCGATTTAGTTATTCAGATTCAATTTAGAAAATACTAAAAATACAAATTTCACATACCTAATACGCACGTAGTACCTACCTAATATATCTATCTCTATCTATATTATACATGTAGAAAGGAAATTTATTCTCTATTCAAACGTATACACGCACTTGTAGCTCATAGCTAGCGGCAAGGTAATACGATGTACGTACGATTGTAACGAGTCCCTATTTATATATATTTACATCTATATATATATAGACTATAGAGAGTGAAGATTTTCCTTTTTTTTACTTATTAAGGACTAAACGCTGTATAATTAAAACCGATTATAACATAATAATTATTTTATACTCTTTGATTATACAGTTATTCGATTGTTTCAACAATAAATACGTATTTTTTTTAGTGTGAAATCATTCCGAAAATCAAAAGTTTATTTTTCACTGGTTCTTCACGTTTTGAGGTCCAGATAATCATCTCCGACTATTTTGAGTTTGACGTGTGTATCTAGAGAACGAGGCTGCGGATTTTGACCAAATTCAGCTCAATCGACGCCGTTTTTCCAAACTTAGAACTGATTAGATTTTGGCGAAGATCGGTTCAGTACTTTTTGAATTATTTGAATAACAAAATTCTAAAAAATACAATAAAAAATGACCATATTTTGAGAACGAAGCGATGGATTTGAATGAAATTTGGTACCACATGGTTTTTTGTATCGTTGATCACGAAACTGAAGTCAGTTTTGCAAAATTTTAATTTTGCGTATTTGATATGCGCGAAAAAAACCCTGAAAACATTAGGATTCTGATGAAAAATTGATACTTGAACATTTTTGGGTGACTGATCACGAATTTGAAGTCAGATTTGCAAAATTCAATTTTCTGAGGACAAAAATACTAAAAATTTCTAAATCTCATACAAATTGGTACTCGAAGGATTTTTCGAACCGCTGATCAATAATCCGAGTTCAAATTTGCAAAATTCTAAATATCTAGAAACAAAATAAATGACGGAAAGTTCAGAGGCTGGCTCATAGTCAGCCCAGATCCGCTTGTTTGCGAAAATCTGCTCCTCGATCTTTGCGAAAATAATTATTTGGAATACGTATTAGGCGCATAAATCACTCGAATCGCCGCGATATGGATAATGGTGGATAGGACAATAAATAAAATATGAATATCTACATAAATGTATGTGTAAAATATATAATAACAAAATACAATCGCCTAAAGACAGATAACTGTGGGTATAATAAATACGATTGATACAAAATTATAATAATCCCATATATTTACATGCATCTATCTGAATATATACATATATACATATATTTTTTCATATCAGAGTTAGGGGGGACACGAGCATCGATAAGGGGACGAACGAGTATGAGAAGCTTCAGCACAGCGATACGTGTGTCGATCGTGTCGAGGCGCGCGTCACGTACATTCTTTGATCAAATGTAACGACGAGAGTTTCGACCAACATTATACGGGAGAGGAGGAAAGGAAATTATGTCGTTAGCAGCGCGCGGTTGTCCCTAATCACGCTCTTCGATGTACTGAATAATATGTTCTCGTACCACTCCGCGTGGGGTCAGTGATACTACGTCATCGATGGGTCACGTGAAAGGGGGTCCGGCGCCAGGCTGAGGCTACTATTGGCTCGCTATATATATACCACAATCTGCACGGTATTATATACATATATATATATACCGTGTCTCCGGATGACCGAGGGAGACGGTCGAACAATCGAGAATTATTATTAATCATGCTCAGGAATTACTTGGATTTGATCAAAATAAAAGCAATGATTTTTTTTTAAAAGATTTATCGTCTTGATTTTTGACGTTTTGACTATAAAAAACGAAATTTTCAGAATCGAGGCTCATATTAGTACGAATGAAGATCTTTTTTCTTTGCAGCATTATATATACTACATAAAAATTACATAAAAATTACATGAAATTGCAAATTTAATGGTGATAAAGTTTCCTGATATAAATAATAAATGTAATAATCATTACAAAAACTGTAAAAAAAATTACTTACTACATAAAATTGCATAAAATTATTGCAAAATTACATATAACGATGATAAGGTTCTTTAATATGAATAATAAATGTTATAATCATTACAAAAACTGCAAGAAAAAAATTACATAAAATTCCATCTTGTCCCATATGTATTGCCATTCTATACGAATATTGGAAGACAAATTCAACATATTTTCAGTTGGAATTCAATATCGTTTATTTCTGTATAGAAATTTGTGTCCTGATTTTAAATTCATTCGTTTGCAATTGCAGTTTTCATTTTAATCAAGTATAAATATTTATTAGTCATTTATTTCGACACTGTGGCGATGTACCATGAAATTGGATAACAGTAGATATAGTCAATTTTCACGGATGGCGATCATCCCTTTTGGCCCGTCTGACCGTCTTTTTATTTCCTCTGTACGAATTTCTTCTGTAAATATAATATTGATGAATGAACATCGCGTCGATAATAAATTCACTTTGTCTCTCGTTTTATTTTTCTTGTTTCTACAGCTATAATATTTTGTCAGAATCTAAAGTGCAGTATATAGGTAAAATTTTATTCCGCAATAAACAAAACCTGACTGTTATTCAACGAGTTTGAGATAATCATGTGATGAAATTCTTTATATCGGAATTCGACTGTTTTTTTTTTCATTCTCTTCTTCTTCTTGGTTCCATTCTCTTTATCACAAATTGTATAAAATTTATTCATTTGTTTGTTTACTTTCCTTCGTTTTGAGATAAAGCCTAGATTGAAATTCCGTTTCTTTACCGCGTTTCATTAAATATTTGTTGCAATAACAATAATAATAATATATTATGTATAAATCTACTACATCGCTGTGAAGTGCAGTTTGAAATTTAATTCATAATTTTGAAAACACAGATACCCTGATGCACAGAGTGAATTCTTGACGATTGAACATTGAAACCGACTTCGAAACCAAACTACTTAACCGATTCCGATGAAATTTATATGAGACCAATCTGAAACTATACCCTTTCGAATAAAAAAAGAATTTTTCAAATTGGTTGATAAATGACGGAGTTATGAGGTAACAAACATAAAAAAAAAATACAACCGAATTGAGAACCTGCTCCTTTTTTGAAGTCGCTTCAAAATTGAGAAGTGAGCTTCAAGACGGTTGAATTGCGGTTTTGAACCGTCTAAAAGCTTGTTTCTCGATCCCAGCCAACTTCGGACTGTTCAATCGCCAGAAATTCACCCTATTTGGGCTACAAGTGCAGCGTTTTTATTTTCAGATGCACCCAATAGTTTGGAATGTAATAATAAAAACGGTATAGTGTAATCAAACGGTGTGTCTACTCATTCACAAACCCACTTTCAGTGTGCTTCGAGTATCAATAATTTAAAACAATTCGAAATTCGTTACAATCGTGATAATCGTCTGAAGTTTATTTATATTTTTCGTTTATTACCGCACGGTGAGAATTACCAGCAATATAACTTCATAACGATTGGAATATCGGATGTTCTGAGAAGATGAAGCCGAAATGGTGAGTTCCTCGTTACGTCATCGTTCTTTCATTATTTTATTCATCCTGGTTGTAAAAAAAGAAAGAAAAAACATTGTTCCGACTGAAAATTGAGAACGAATTAATTAATATTGGGAATGACTATCCGCGTATTAATTAATATTGATGATAATATTCATTGTCAGATCAATGAAAATATGTATTGATAAAATTATTTTTCATTATTCTATATCGAATCTATCAATCTTCTCGATTGGAAGTCGAATATACTTTTTATGTATTATATAAATTTTAATAATTGATAATAATCAATAATTAAAATCGACAAATTGTATAAGTGAGCAGTCATACAGTTCATAAAGACACTAATTGTGGATGAGCGCGATGGTCTCGTGGTCTACGTCTTCGGATGAGCCGCGGGAGACCCGGGTTCGAATCCCGGCTGGTGCGTAAGAATATTTTTCACAGTTTTATATGATTTTATTATCGATAATATGATCGAGTTTATCAAACATTTGAACGAAATGATAACCAAATTTAAGTTCGTTAATTATCTACAAAGCCTTATTGATTAATGGTATCGCGTATGAATCTTATAGGGAGAGAAAATTTTCCTCTTCCCCGCGTAAAAAAAAGTAATATGGCCAATATACGGCGCGTATATGGGATATTGCTATTGCGCATATATTGGCGATATATAACCATTATATTTCCCATATATGGGTGCACTAATGCTAAGCCGCAATAGTCACTATTCATGCCATATACGGGCAATACTGTATGGCAACTATATGGCCGATATATCGCCAATATATGGGCAATACCGTG
>JAFFZH010015362.1:0-31997 GCA_018420115.1 Euura saliciscinereae | reverse complement strand
TAATTTCATCAATTTAAACATTTTTCCAAAGCACTCAACCATTTTTCTCATCACCTTAATTCATTTATTATACACAAATTTTCTTCTTTCCTATCAATTCTAACAATTTTCCAAGACTCTTCTACAGGTGTAAAAGTTCGTCCCGATTTTCCGATCACTCATACAGTTTATTTGGTCAATATTCAGGAATGATCAAATTAACTTTTTTTTTAATGAATATATGAACAATTTTCTCAACATTTCCACAGCTATAAATAATTCATCCGACTTATCCATGGTGGCCACTTTTTTGCGGAAAACTAATTTCCTGACATTTCCCTGACTTTCCCTGACCTAAATATAATTTTTCCCTGACTAAAATTTGGACGAATTAGTGGTTATTCAAGTATGTAATAATGATGCTCTGAATCAATGGTGAAAGAAAATGATTTTTGAGAATACTTTTAATTGCATAAATGTCGCTGGGGATCTTTTATTCTGTCTTATTTCGTATGACCATGAAATTCCTTTGCTTTTCCCTGACTGTCCTTCGGATTCTCTGACATTTCCCTGACTTCCCTGACCATTTTTCCTGATTTCCCTGTTTTCCCTAACGAGTGGCCACCATGTAATATATCAGTGATTTTTCTGGCTTTTCTTAAGATTACTTGAAAAAAAACGTGTAGAATTTACTTCTTTCCCCACCCCAACCACCACATTACCCATACTAAAAAAAAAAGACAAAAAAAAACCAGAGTATTAATTTAATCTAGAAAGGCAACTATAAGTGCACAAAATCCCCCCGTTGAACAGCGATGGCTGCTTTTGCGGGGGTTCTTTGTTCCTAGCAGACGGTGTAGAAATAGTCCTCTTTCCTCGAAAGATTTTCCCTGACGCTCTTTTCCTTCCTTCCTCTAATTTTCCACCCCCCGAGGAAAGAGTTTCTTGGTATATAATATCGCAAGCTAACCCCCATCCCCGAAAAACGTTACAAGATAATATTCGGAGCGGCAATTTAAGAATTAATTCCCGCATACGCGGGTGCGAGACAGCAATTTTACCGTGAAACTGCTCTTCTCACTGCTAGCTTTTTCCCACTTTTCCTCCGTGTCTTCCCTAGCTTTAATTATCAGGCTCGGTTCTCTACGAGGACCCGGGCCATCGTCAACCCTTAGAGCATAGAGAGCTGGATAGATTTAGCCTCCTGTTTGTTTCTCAGACTCGAGGATTTTGGATCTACCTATTTTGCTTTTGGGGTGGTAGAGGAAAAATTTGTAGAACTCTGAACGCTCTTGAACGCGTTAGTTGGGGTTTTAGAACTTGGGGGGGCGGGTCGGCATTGTGTAATAAATGTAATTTAGACAAATAGTGGGTTGGGCGGTATATAAACCCGGCGATATAATCGGTACAGATACTGTGTATGTACGTACATACGTACTTCTACCTGCATTGGGTAGTGGAGAGAGAGAGAGAGAGAGATGGGAGAGGAGAGACGGTTTCGCGAAACCCAGAGGTAGAAGCGGAGCTAGTAGGGTAGTAATATAGCCGGGAGCGGCTTATATAGCCAGAGACTGAGGTGGAACAATGCCTTATCGAGCAACATTGTCTACGGCAGGTGGAATGAGAAAAGACACACCCCATTGTCCGCAAGGTCGGTAGTGGTATGGGAGACGGAGTCGCGACGGTATTGGGTCCGCCAAACTCCTACAGCCTCCGCTTCAACAGCTGCGCGGCAATCTACACTGGATTACTTCCTACCAATTAGTTATTTCAAACCGAACACATCCTGCTCGCTGTATTTAATTCCGCAAACAACGATGCGACGGGAAATGGAGCCGGAAACGAAAATGACCATTGAGGAGTTGAAGCAAAAGAGCAACACTGGAGTCTTCTATCAAAAAAGAACTGAAGAGTACGCTGAAAAGATACCATTTCAATGTTTCAGAATAGATCTCTATATCAGAAAGCGAACTAAACTATGCATGAAGAACGTGAAGATATAAAGCGCTACTTGATGTTTCTATTGAAATCTTCAGAAAATACTTTGATAACGTTCTAAAATCAACGTTTGCATCAGGAATCGTTCATAAATCTCGGAATTATGCATGAAGAAGGTGAACATGGTGACTCCTACTTCAGATTCAATAATACATTGACAGAATTTTCAGTAATGGACAATTGATCGCTACATCATGAATCTTTAAAGAAGACGAAGACGAGGACGAAGAGTGACACTTGATTTGTTACTTCGAAAACTGGAATGCTCCATGAATAAAAAGGACTTCGAAACATCAAACCATCAATCGTGAAGATGATGGTCACGAAGAGTGCTACTGTGTACTCCTCATTTAGAGCCAATGAAAATGTCCAGTGAACACTAGCATGGAGATCTACTCAAGGGATCATTTGAGACCCCAACTATGCATCAAGAAGATGGAAAATAAGATTGCTCACTTGACGTTTCTCTTCTAGAATGTAAAAAAACGATACATCGAATGATCGTTGAGAAATTCGTAATCAAAATGTAGTGTTTCGTTTTCCCTTCGAATACCGAAGTAATTGTTGATGTTACATCTTGGTAACTTCTGCAGTGATGAAGAAGATGAAGACAAAGAGTGTTACTCTCATTTTCCCCCACTCGATTTACGGTCTATAATAGTCTCCTGACGACAAGCAGCACGATCATATGAAACGAACGTATCAATTTCCTCTAGAGTGTACGACTTCCTTCATTCCATCAATTTCCACGAGAAACAATTTCCCCGCATCATGAATGAACGAGACTGAAGCTAAAATCAATGAACGAAGGAGTATAAATCTCTTGAAATCATCGCACCACGTTCTCTCCCACATCATCACAGCTTAATTTGGATGAAAACTGACGATCATTTTGAAACAAAGTCTAGCTTTTCGAAAGATGTGTCTGCGCACTAATACCAGGTTACATGTCATCGGCGTGGTGAGTAGAAGGGGAAATGCAGGGTGCTCGGTGCTCACAAAGTGCTAATGAGTGTCGCCTCGTAAGCCAATTAATACCGCGCGCCCCGCACAGTGGCCCGTGGGCTGTGGGGGCGCAGGTTGGGTACTGGAGAATAGGTACATGACCAGAATACCACCCGGACTTGGTATGCTCGGGTTCGCCTGACCGCCCCGTCGCCCCGTCGCTCCGTCGCCCACTCGGAAACACCCACACCGCACGAACACCTATCTGGTCGAGTTTAACCCGGTACATAAGACAACCGACGACACGATGTGGTCGCGGTTACGTGTATCAAGCGACAAACTGAACTCCTCATCATACGAGTACGTGTAGCACAAACTTACATTACTGTTGCAACGACGACGTTAGGTACTCTCATGGAAACAACGCAAGGTAACCAGCAAGACCACTAGTTGTACTCTTTAGCAGTAATAAGTGGCACTTTGGCATGCCGTACGTAGAGAAACAGTGAGAAACATCTTACTCACTTCGCTAAGTGTTAGATACTTTTAAAATGACTGAAAAATACGTGACACGAAAATTTTCCTACGAACCATGAACAAGTTTGAGGAGCTTGAGAGAGTATTTTCTCGTAAGTAATGATGGTATCTTATGACCGATAAAAGAGATCACCCACTTCGACTCTCACGCGTTCTGCAGGAGCCGGTAGGCGATTAATGGATGAGGAAATGTTTTTACAACAGGTTATTAAAGGCGAGGCGCCTCCACCTCCACATCTGAAAGGGTGGATGATGAGTAAAAATTTGTAGCCTCTTCAAAATTCACTACCAGTTGTAAAGAAAGCAAGAGCCAAACTATTATTACTCTGGCTAGGTGCTGTAGACCGAGTTTAGTTTCACAGAGAGACAGAGAGTGAGGGAGATCCTCTTCCCTGTTTCAACACAATGCATAATAAAATATGTCTCCAAGGAATTATCCTGCGCCCTTCTACTTCCGCATAGAGGATAGTATCAGCATTAAACCGTAGTTTGAAGAACTCAAGGATAGAGGGACTCTCTCTGCCTAACGCTTAACACGTGTCTTATCTCTGGGGGTATTTGTAAATGAACCTGATAGTAAGGCATGGCCATGACAAAGGTCAAAGAGGCTTAGAACAAACGGCGGAAGTAAGAAGACTGCGAATTGGG
Organism: Euura saliciscinereae; assembly: GCA_018420115.1. Taxonomy (NCBI): domain Eukaryota; kingdom Metazoa; phylum Arthropoda; class Insecta; order Hymenoptera; family Tenthredinidae; genus Euura; species Euura saliciscinereae. The sequence goes on along the minus strand of JAFFZH010015362.1, from coordinate 27,890 downwards.
GATCCTACGGTTTTTAGGTTCCCGAGGTTCTTCTTCCCAGGGTTGGAAGAGCAATAAGGAATTATTGCGGTGCGATCGACAAACGGCGAATACGTGGCTGTACTACCGACGATATTCACTCTTCATCCCTCTCTCTCTTCTAGATGTGGTTTAAATCGTCAATACGTAATGCCTTTTCGAAAGAACATTTTCATCCCGCTTGATGATAGGATTGAACTCACCGTTCGATGACCGATAGGGATGATAGGAATTCAAACTGTAACGTATGTTGAAACTCACCTGTAACAAATAATGGAGAGGATCGATTTTTAGTTAGTTGGAAATAAAATGGGGGTAGAATAAACAATATTGTATCTAGCTTTGTACGGATCTGATAAGCCCTGTCCACCTTTCGGATTGACGTCCGTTTTATCATCGTTCATAACCCACTGGCTATAATACCATACCCCTACTCTTCTCCCATATCCACAGCAGATACCTTGCATCATAGACGGTGAAGATAAAAAAGTGTAGCGTAGAAATGGATGACCAAAAGTATACAATTTTTTTTTTAAATACTGCTTTCACGTTTTTTTAATATATGATGATAGAGAATACAGAACATATTCAACCTCAACATTTGTCGTTGTCGAAGAATTCAATCCTCGATACGAATCCCAAAATCCTTTTGTTTTTATCTCGAAATTTTGGATGGAAGCCAAAGTATTTCGTTCCTCAGCTGATTTATGTGTTCAAAATTTGACCCAAATATTTTTGTATCTTCAATATTTCTTGAAAAAGAAGAACTAAAAAATTTGTTATCCTAGTATAAATCTACGGAAATTCCACGATGACATTTGAATTATTAGGTATCACATATATCACGATTAGCAATGCTTTCAATACGATTTCTTATGGACTGACCGAACTATGATGACCAGTACCCTTGATCTATGAACAATTTCATTTGATTGAAAGTCAGCAAATTCTTCAGATCCCGAAATAGTTTCTTAATCCTCCGAAACCGTGCCACAAAGATGAAAAAAAGAATGATCGTTCATATAAATTTGATCCGCTAATCAATGATCGTGCAGGTTAAACGCCCAACCTAGAAGAGCAACGACCGACTAGTAACGTTCGTGGGTTGTGAGTTGTGGGCTGGTTCGCCGTGCTATTTCAGCATCATCGAATGTTACAACTATTAAATCTGGCACATAGTTCGGTCAGTTACTTATAGTCGAGATGCATCGTCAAAGTTTGTGGTAGTGGTTCACAGGAAAAATGAAAATCAAGATATTCAACGAATAATATTCACGGCATTAACTGTAAACTGGGTTCTTCTTATGATCTGGCAGACCAGAGTTTGCCAAGACAAATACATTAACGTGAAACTGTGCTACGGTAAGCCTAACGATGTATATTATATACATATGTTTGATCAGCTGCCGCGAGGAGCCAATCCTCTACTACTCTTATATAAAAACATTTAAAAAAAATGTATGAACGGTTTCCAAAAGAAAAACGAAAAGTAGGAGGAAAAATGACACAGTTCATTATCGAGGAGTTAATTTTCTCTCTCGGCACAGGTCTTCCGTGAAATCGTTACGGGTACCTGGTAGATATAACGTAACCCCAATATCAGATAAGAGTTTGTCAGCCAAGCCAGAGTCGAGTTTCTCGAGCCAGACCACGCCATGCCAAAGCTGGCGCGTGTAATGCCTGAGATCACGTTATCGCTTTGAAAGTGTAATAAAATCGTTCACCGAATCTCAATTCCAAGGATTACAGAGCGTGCGCTATCAACCGAACCCGAATCTTTCGCCTATCTCGATATCCTCGAGATTGTCTTCCGTCATATTGATCAGACCCAAATTCTCTTTCAACATCTACTCAAAAAGTTGTATCCTGCGTGATAAGGATCTCAGAACGTTTCGAAAAAGTAAAAGCACGTCTAAAATGACCCACTTTCCGCCTTAGGGTCTTTCTGCGCATGTGCACTCCAGAATAACCCAGTTGGCACACACAGACTGCGTTGATACACACCGGATATCGCCTACTTTCCGCACTTGCCACACGATTTATCTTTACCCTTCTATTCAGACTCGTTACAGAGATCTAGAAACCGGACATTTTTATGGGATAAAGAAAGTTCGTAGAGTATGATGAGTTGATAAATGAAATGAGAAGAGAAGTGGAAATGAGGAAATGATGAAAGTGTTGAAACTAGACAGTATGCAATTACCAGAGGATATCTGCTCATCTGGTGTTAGAAGTAGTGGTGTTTGTGTGGTGGTTCTTTTGTGCTTGCGTTTGCTTTCGCATTCGTGAAGGAAAACCCAAGCGTTGAAAAGAAAATCCACAAACCACCACCAGCTGAGGATGAGAAAAAAAAGAAGATAATATGAACGAAGGAGAAAGACGAATGGTGCGGAGTGCAAGAAGGGTTGGTTCAAAAGAAACAAGAAGAAGAGGACCGTTCCACGTCCCATACATACGGACTAGGAAATTCTCTCTTTACCTTTATCTCCAACCCTCTGTGTATCTTTTCTCAGAGGCACTCTCACCTCTGGTGTGTGCGATGCCCATACCGGCAGCCACCGCAACCACAGGCGTGTGAGAGCTTTCAACGTGTGCACCGTGCGCTCATCTCGACATTTATAACCCCCAAGGGTTAACATGAGATCAACGGAAAAGATCGACTGACGGATTGATCATTGGACACTTTCACATCTGGGCTCGATGGCTGATCACCGTATCCAAGAACCCTTTCAAGGGTGATGAAGGGCCTCTTCCTCATCCCGGTATTCGAGTTTTCGCAACCTGATGGATTGACCATAGCGATCCTCTGACCGCGAGTTGTGTGACGGGCAGAAATTAGTCTAGTATGGTCGAGACTGGGGGAAATTTCACATCGACATGGCTGGGGTGCTAATTTCGTTAATTGAGTACTGAATTATTTCCTCGCTTTTGCATAGCCCAGCCATACTTCTGTACCCAATCAGACTAGCGAACAGATTGGACAAAATTATATTCCATTCTCCAATCATCGTTGTTTGTTGTCGATGAGAGAATGAAACAGTCTTGAATGGAGTTTGGTCATCGTGTCAGGGTCGGGGATGACGAGTGTTGCTGAACCTAAACGGTAGCAGGAAATTGCATAACATGGGTGCTCCTGATGATTGCGGTTAGAACTTCGCTTGTTCGTTTTGTCGAGTTTAACAGTCCACGTCACCGTGGCAATCCGAGTCTAATTGCCATCATTACTAGTTTCTCAGTATCCGTGTCAAGGGCCAAACAAATTCATTCTATATCTCCCGCGCGTTTCCCGGTCTCATCAAATTTCATCATCCCATCACATCATCACTGATTCAGATTCTATTTATCACGTTCAAATTAAAGATGTTAGATAGCGTGCACTTTTGCATACAGATTATCTCCAGGACGGGAAAGAAGAAAGGACCCGGTAATTTCCTTCTTTGGTAATTTCGTGTCCTTTATCAGCGGCACCTACACCAACCCCAACCTAGTTTGAAGAATCGGTACATCGCGTCCCTTCTGCAGGGTGTAGAGAATGAATGAAGGATGAAGAGAAGAGAAGGGAAGGGAAGGGATGAGCGAGTGATTTGATTATAGAACAATGGGTTTCCATTAACAACCCCCAGCCCCCTCAGTCCTGAGTCCTCAGTCCTCATTCCCCAATTTCTCACCGACACAAGTACAAGGTACTACCACTGTTCTGCTGCAGTAATTCCTCCAAAATTATTATTCCTCTCTTTCTTCCCACTCCGTGTTCTTTTCTATTTTTTTATTCAATCTCAATAACAAGGTTCCCTCTCTTTCTCGTCTCATAAAACATATGATACGACATTTGGCCTTGGTTAGAACCCCGTCGAAGGTTACGACAAAGAGAGAGCGAGAATATCACGGGTTAAATCGATCGGATAAGGGTATCGGTTGTTTGTTTGTCTTCGAGGGAGAAAAAAGGAGGTGAAAGAAAAAAAAATGGTAAAGGAAATAGGAGTGAGAAAGAATGGGAAAAGAGGGTGAAGTATGACGTCACGATTTAGCACAGAGTAGTGGGTATAATAAAAACGAATATCCTACATCACGGTTTGGGGCGAAGCGAGCCCGGAGCCCAGCCCAAGGAACCCTAAAATATGAAAACCAGAAGAGAAGGATGGATAAAAAAAATAAATGAGAGGAAAAATGATAGAGAAGAAATGAGGGCCCCCTCCTCATTCGAACAGCTTCGAAACGCCCCCGGGCTTGTTTGTTTACCCTCGTATAACCGAAAACCACTTACTTTTGCATATTTTTCTATATATAAATCTACAGATCTTGCGTGTAACGCAAGCATCCGAGGCATTGAAAATGTCCCCTGTTTTATCGTCTTTGTGCATTATGTTTTGACTATCTTTTGTTTTGTTGCCTTTGGGTTTGCTATTTAAAACAATTCGCTCTCTGTTTCCGAATTTTATCTGATCTGTAGAAGAGGAATTTATTCTTTGCTATACATATATTTGGATAATGCTGTACAAAATCGCGAATTTCACGTATACGTTTCCAATATTTTCTCAATTGTTTCGCAATCCTCGAGCCTCAGAATTCATGGCTATCTTGACCCACCAACTCATTGGTGCTCAACCAGCGTAACGGTTTCGTGTGACACTTTATCGTGACATTGATGAACTGGATCCCTATACTGAACCAGTGGTGCACTATGACCCCGAAAACGGAAGCATTTTCAATGCTAATACGAAAGCGACCGACCGACCGACCAAGGTAGATCATCTTCCGCTCATACACACCGTGAGCGAATCATATCGCGTGGAAAAATGTTCGTATGAAACGAGAATGAAGGTAGAAGAGGAAAAGCGAAAGGACGAGAAAATTCGAATTTATTGACGGTACTGAATGACCTTTGAAAACGAGAAACTCAATTTAGAGGAAAGTGAAAGAGTCCAAAGTTATCGGAATCTTTTCTTTCGATTCTTCTTCTTCTTCCTTTTCGCCAAACTCGATGGACGATCTACTGTGTTCAACGATATAAGTGAAATTTTCAGATTTGCAAAGCGGAGACTAGGGATATATATAAAAGTGAAAAAAGTCACTAGAACCTCTACATCAACAAACGTTCGAAAATAGTCATTAAAAGTTGAGAAGTTTCTTGGTTTTTCTGGTTCTTTTGACATTCATTCAACGTGAAACAGTAACAAAAAAAAAAATGAAAGTTACTAGAATTATTCTTCTTTGAACAAAAACACTCAACATTCCGATGTAAACATTGTGATCCAACTTTTCAGTTTTTTTTTTTTAACGTACTCATTCAATCTGGGGATAAAAACAAAAGTTTCAAAAGTTACTAGAATCTCTTTTCTCCTAATAAACCGACGAGCTAATCATTGAAATCCAAGTTTTCTATAATTCACTCGCGAAATTCGATCTAGGGAAGAAAAACGACGACATTAAAAGTCCCTATACAGGGTGACCCAGAACTCCAGGGCCAAAGAGAAAAGGTGAATTCCTCGTTAAATTCTGAGACGAAAGTTCCTTTTCGGAAACTTCGTCAGATCAACGGTGTCCGAGTTATTAAAGATGGCGATTGACCAATCAGCGCCTCAGTTTAGGACCGTGGTAGTGCCGGCTCAATACGGGGGGCAGTGCCCATCGTTGTATTTCACATTTGGCTACTTCTTCTTTACTTTTTTTCCCCCAGCTGCGTCGATCAGACTTGGTGTCCAGGTCGACCGGTCCGTAAGTCTACGTGTCCAGGTCACCCGGACCGTAGGTTTCGGTGTCCTGGTCACCCGGACCGTAGGTCTACGTGTCCAGGTAACCAGGACACCGAAACCTACGGTCCGGGTGACCCGGACACCAAAACCTACGGTCCGGGTGACCCGGACACCAAGACCTACGGCCCGGGCGATCTGGACACCAAAACCTACGGTCCGGGTGACCTGGACACTAAGACCTGCGGACCTGCGCTGATTGGTCAATCGCCATCTTTAATAACTCGGACACCGTTGATCTGACGAAGTTTCCGAAAAGGAACTTTCGTCTCAGAATTTAACGAGGAATTCACCTTTTCTCTTTGGCCCTGGAGTTCTGGGTCACCCTGTATAGAATTCGAATGATCATAATTCAAGTCCTGAATACATAAATCTTTTCGCGAAATTAAATTTTCAATGATGAAGAAAAATAAGACGTAGAAAGTTCCTAGAATCATATTTTCTCATCTATTGGCTCAAAATTCCCTAGAAAATTCATTAAAATCTTATAACTTCACGATGAGTTATCTCTTCCCGCATTATATATATAAGATCATTGCGAAGTTTTCCGTCTGATATCAAGGATGAAAGAGGGAAACACGTATAGAGGTACAGAGACAGAGAGAGAAGATCGGCTTGCTAGTTAAAGGTTAAAGGTTGGAGGGTTGAATTTCATGGAATAATTGCACCAGAGACAATCTGCACACAGAGGTAGCGAGAAAAGGAGAGGAGGGAATTTCTACCAGACGCCGTATACAGGCTTGTGAGGGGGGTCGCCGCTATCGCTTTTCTCCACTGTGAGTATGTATGTAGATACTCCTTATATTGCTGCTGGTACTTGGTAGCTTCGAGAATATGGTCGTTAAAAATAATCGATCTACAAAGCTTTTCCTACCTCCTTCTACACCCCCATTTTTTTTCTAATTTTTTTTTTTCACACGTACACTACGTGAGGGTTCGGAGTCAGGGGGTTGTACAATGCAAACCCTCCTAACCCCCCCCCCCCCCCCCCCCCCCCCCCCCCCCCCCCCCCCCTCCATCTACTCTCTTTTTCTCTCGAATAATTACACTTCTATATGAATTTAGGTACACCCAAAGCCATATAGTTGATACAGGTATATAATGGTCGCAACAATGGTTCCCTTAAAAATTCTCATGACGTTTTCCCTAATTTTCTCACAGCGAAATTATGAAAATAGGAAATTTAAACCTGATGCTAATGTGAAGTTTTTACATATTCACGTTTATTCGGATTATGTAGATCGAAAAAATTGAGGTTAAATATGCACACCAAATTTTGTTTATAAATTATATTTTTCAATATCGTCAAAGCTTTCCCTCAATATTTCCCAATGTAACACAATATCTTTCAATATCATTATCATCGCGCCAAGTACATTAAAAAAAAAGAAGGTTTTTATTATAATTATATACAAAACAACATATAAAATCAATCATTCTCTAAAATCTTCCAACATTTCCTTATACTCCGTGTGCATCAGATCTTCCTTGTGATTGCCCCCCCCCCCGGTTAGTTCCTATTTTCCAGGAGGCAAAAGAAATGAAATTGAATTACCGTTGATTATTATTATTTTGCGGAGTTTGAGTAAGGTTTAGTTACATCAGGTTAGGTTATGTTGTTGTCTGCTACGATTAAAAGCGTGGGAAGTTTAGCATCGGTTCCCAACACCTCCTTAACGATCTTCGGATCTTGTCGTACACGTTTCTGATGTAGTTGCTTACTAATGCTTGATAATACAATACTAAATATGGATTCGTGTCCGTATCTTTTGTTTGCCGTTACCCCTCTCTCTCTCTCTCTCTCGCTAATGTCTTCTAGCTACGTCTGACAACGATGCCAGACAGACTCATGTGCATTGTGAAAATTTGACATTCTAGTAAAAAGAGACTAACGGATATGTGTACGGCATCATCAACCCACGGAACTTCGAGAGGCCGCCCCACAAATGGTATTTTCGTGGTGTTAAAATAGAAACGCAGACTCTACATGTAGCAACACATGTTTGATTACAAGCTTAGACACGAAAAACGCGGACAACTGAATACATTCCATTTCTGTTCCGTTCAACGATCAATTTCATTCTATGTCTCGCTTGGGTTCTGGTATGGTTGGTAATTATCAGTAATTGGGTTACACACGCGGGATTCGTTTCCGAACTGTCGGATATATTTTATATTCTCTGTTCTCGTTCGTTTTTTTTTTTTCTAACACGCTTTTCGTACATTCGTAGAGGGAATTTCGGACAAACGATCAAAATTATTATTTCAAATTTTTATACTTTGGACTATAAGCTTCATGGCTTGAATTAATGAAGTTAAGAGTCAGTGTTTTGTTGGATATAATTTTGAATTACTCTTTATGACTACCTCGTTCATATGTATATATATATTTTTTTTACTTGTTTTATCGTTATTATTACAACGATTTAATCACCGAAGCGTAAATTTTTCCTGTATACTCCCATCATATTTTTCCCCTCCCTCCCTCTCAAATTCTCCTGATTCTACACCTCTATACTTTTCAGTGAGGTTTCCCCGCTCCTCAGTCTCTGTATCAGACCACGTGACCCCACTTCTGGAGAGAGCGGAAGACGCGAGGTGGACGATAACGGGTGTTCCGATAAGTTCAGTAAATAAAATTAATAAAATTAACAAAACAAAACAAAAACCACGAAATAAAATGAAATTTTCACTACGAAATTAACAGACAATAGATAAAACCAACTCCTTTCTTGAAATTAAAGAGTCGAAAAATTTGCAATATATATTATATAACAAAAAATAGCAAAAGCAACAAAAAAAAAAAAGCACGAGAATTCTGAAAGCAAGTGACTTTGTAGCGAAGCTAGTGATGCTGTTGCAAAAAGAAAAATGCAGAATAAGAAGAAGTAAGATCGCATTCATATATGTAGAACGTAGTCTTGTTCGATGTGAAGATCGGTGGTATTGGTTGAAAAAAAAAAAAAAAATCGCATAATCTACACCCACTTCACCCACCTACGTAGGTAGCTATCTACCGTTGGCAATGTGCGGCGGTCGGGTTGCCGCCGCTACCGCTGCATCGCACAAGACCCGAGGAACCCGAAGGCCATCACAGTGAGTCGACTAGTCGCCGAGTCGCCGCATGCGGTTAAGGTTAGGTTAGGTTTGTGTGGTGTGGTGTGGCGTTGGGGAGCGACCGGTTTGTCGCCCGCTTCTCGTCGTAAACGCACACCTATGCATTACACCGACAGAGGGCTAAAGAGCGAGAGAGAGAGAGGTGGAGGCTTCGCAGCGACGGCAAGCCTTACACCGTCGCTTTGGGACGTCCCTATGGCCTATACACGGTGTAAAAGACGGAGATCGTTGTCCACTTTGCACAAAAACTCATTTTTTCTACATCAAAATTGATCATTTCATTCGTCAGATTGAATCTTACGATTTTTAGTGCCTTTTTTGTTACAAAAAAAATTTGGAAATCAAACAAAATAAATTTTGCCGAAAAGATGATTTTCAATTACATCAAAGGTTATAGAGATGATCAACAATCTTTTTAGAAAGAAAGAAAAAAAATACTCATGATTTTCATATTGAACAAATTTTATTTCCTCAAAGTCTGGAATCAATTTATACTAGTGACCACATTGTAGCGGAATCCGAGACGAATCCGACGATACCCAACAAAGTATTATCCCGACGATTCACTTGCAAGACTGTAACCTGTTGATCAACGAGATTGGCGCGGCGACGAGCGCGCTTCACTCCAATCGGTGCGGTGAGCTCGCGCTCCCCTGCACCTTGAGCAGACCGCTAGAGGGACTGCAGCGCCCGCTCCATACGCTCTCAACCCTCGACACGATGTATCTCGTTACTGATCAATCGGAATGGTGCCTTGTTCGGAGTCGTTGGACTCGGCTCGTCACCGCCTGCGCAATTATTTCGTTATAAAAACGAATGAGTCGACTCGAACAACTGAATCCGATAATTCCGAAGCTCCTAAACGTCTAGAATTATTGTTCAAGATAAAAAAATGAATAAAAAAAAAACTATCGAATGACTCAGAACCGTGTGATGTTTTCACTTCTGCAACGACAAGCAAGAAAAAATAAATAAAGTAAAGAGTTCAAATAAGGTATCTAAATATAGACATGTGTTCTCTTGTCGTGGATGACGATGCGAGAGGATCGTAGCAGATATGCTCTTGCACAACAACCGAGTCTCTTCGAGCATATATGTTCACCGTACAGTTTACGTCATCGAACTCACGCGTAATATAACCCCCTTCCTTACACAAACGTGATACGGCAACACATTCATACATGATTTACCCACACGTCTGATAATTTTCTCGTTACGGCATTAACGCTTCCCAGAATATTGTGTGCACGCGTGTGTCAGTGTGGGTAGGTAATCTACTCCAACATGCTGATAACAATGTGAATGTTTGAGAGAAATTGAACATATTTCAGCGAATTGATGAATTCAAGCAAATGTCAAGTGATGTATGATTGAATCCGTTATTTTTTTTTCACTTTTCAACTTTTTTTATCAGTTTTAAGATCAGTTGATGAAATTATGAATTGTAATTAGTTAATTAATCCATGAAATAAATGGATCGTTAAATAATGGCTCCTTACGTATCGTATTTAAGCTGTGCAATAAAATTGAAGGAACCTGAATAAATTGAGTATATATATGTATATAGAAATGAATAAATGAATGAATGAATGAATGAAAAAAGGCAGTAAACATCATTTATGTATGTATGTATGTATGTATGTATGTATGTATGTGTACACATATGTACTTTTGTGCGTGTAAAATGTGTGTTGTGACTTGACGAAGTGAACCGGACCAAATTCTCCTCTTCTGCGGCGGCCGTACAGCCGCCCACCCGCATATATACTGTATATATGCAGTACGAAGCGAATGTAAATTACTCTAACGAGTCGTAATTTGAATCGTGACTAAAACGGACGGACCTTCCCACCTTCCACCTTCCCACCACTGTCACCAACCAACACTACGATAATAATAACTACGTCGAATATAAACACCCGATAATTATATGTATACATAATTTTAGCCAAAAGATAGACACAGTATATTACGAGATTGTGGGCACGTCCTTCAGCCTCTACGCACGTGCGTATCGCTACGGAGAACAAATTTGCTGATAATTTGATTTTACATAAAGTGAAATATTTCCGAATTTTTGTAGAAAATTTGATGAATATTGAAGAAGAACATTGATTATATTGCCTCTTTTTCACATTTTTTGTATTTCATTAAATTCAAGCTATTTCAATTTTATAGGCATTAAAATGACTATTTTTGCTTCAATTCAATAAAAATGATGATTTTCTTTTCTCAATTTTTGACGCATAATTCATAAAGTCAATATTGAACGCATCAAGTCATCCACATTATATCTCAATATTTCAGGAAAAAAAGAATTAAAAAAAATTACATGTATATACAGGGCGACTTATCTCCGGCTCCGAACGAGGGAGGGGCTTATTAGTATGTACAGCATATGCCGATATTGGTAAGCCCCTCCCTCTTTCCTATATCATTAGCAGTGATAAGTCCCTCCCTCATTCGGACCCGGAGAAAACTCAGTCTGTATAAAGGAAGAATCGGTTTCCGAAGAAAAAATTTTTCCTTCAATAATTTGAACAATATTTTTGATAAATTTACCATCTTCATTGAATCAAGGCGTTTTCTATAGCGTCAATTCCTAGACGAAAAGTGACTATTTTGGTTTCAGTCTGATAGAAATAATTTATTTTCAACGATCAGTTGACAATTGCAAGAAAATATTTGACATATTTTAATATTGCAAAATTTTATACTGAATATATAAACAGAATAATCGACCCAGTAAACAAAAAAAAAAAAAAAATACAATAGTATTTTTGTACGTATAATACCTACGTATAATATACATATAGGTATAACATCGCATACATTGAGGGAGGTTGAAATTTATTCACGTGGTAATCCGTCAGTGGTCTGCCCCGTTTCGAGTTTCGAGCTCGTGAGCTCGTGAGCTCGTAAAGAGACTCAAGGCTTATTTTCTGTGCGCTCGCGCTGCGCGAGGCGCAGCATCGTTTCCCCCCACCTCAACTTCGCGTCTGTGTCTATCAGCGCACTCTGTATTCAGTATTTCTACACGTTCTCCGCGTGTGTTAGCGACCCGTAGACTACCTATGTGTAACATCGGACCGTTGCGGCGCTCGCATGCGGCACGGCATGGCATGGTTAGAGAAATGACGTCACCTAGCGCGCGCGGAATCACCAGACTATGACGGTTACGGCGCACCGCGCCGCGTCGATTCTCTCTTTCTCGTTTCCCTCTGTTCCTTTTATCATTCTTCTGTTTTTTTTTTTTTGTTAGAATAGACGAAATTGGAATTCAAATCTGATTTTCAATCAGATTCATTCTGAGAGCATATAGATATAAATAATATAATATATATACATAGTCCTCAATTCTACTTCTATTCGAATTTTATCCTTTTTTTTTTACATCATAGTTTTATTTTTGTTTGAAGATAATTTATCAGCTTTTTAAATGCAAACGTAAAGTCAAATGTAATTATATATTATCGGAAACAACGGAAATGACCGATAATATACGGCTTCGTGCGTGAAATAATAAAAAAAAATAAAGGAAGTCAAACTGATTACGTGGATGGCTGAGACGGGAACCCCATACTTCGTTCTCAAAGTAATCCTGAGACTTTTGTGTGTTTGTGCACGAATATAGAGTGCGAATCTCTTGAGAGAATTTAAAAAATAAAAAATAAAATCCTATGGCCAGCAGGTTTTTTTTTGCACTAATTTTTAATTTCAATTGAAAATTGGAAATAAACAAACAAAGAAAAATTAGAAGTGCTAGAAGTAATTTCCCAGACTTCAGAATTTCACTGATTTCCACACGATTTAAGAAACAAATTTTAGTTTGTCTATGATGCACGAAATTCGTCAAATCGAAAACCAATCGACTTTGATTTCAAATTTTTAGGTATCAAACTATTCAGTATAAAAAAAGCCTTTTCAAAATGAACAGTGCTAAACTTATTTTCACTTGGTTTATCAATGAAAAAACGACGCATCATTTTTTCAAGCTAATGAATATCCGGGACAATGTTGAATATCTGTTCATTTTTTAAATGGGCTAGGGTCAGCACTTTCTTGGTTTATTTCACCGTTACTATGGTTGCGAGACTTTTTTTTTTCCCTCCTACAACTTTTTTTCCCGGTTTATTTCCCCGGTAAAAAAAAAAACTGTGTCTTCCATCCCGTTAAGGAGGGCAAAAAACACGAGTTTTTGATGCATACATGTACGAAATAATGACTTTTTGCATTCAGTCTGTAATAACTCCAAGTCGTGATATCATATATACCGAATAGATGAAACGTCTTGACGAAGAACGCAGCGCGTAGCTTCATCATTTAATCGTTTAGTCAATTATCTAATACTCTCCGTTGCGTTAGCTCAATGTGATATCACGACTCTAACTTTGCCAAAATAAGATATGACGTGACACCAATTTCGTTGAAGCTATCGTCGCTCGCTTGACTTCGTGTCGCCGTAAAGACGACGGCGTTTGATACAAATCATTTATAGATAATAAATATATAGAGCGTTATGTGCTAGCAGTTAAATTAATAAACGAGGAACACTCAAGAAATATCTACGCCTCTAAACATCGCAAAACACTTTTTTTTATCACAATCTCAATGAAGTCATTTGACCCAAATTCCTGTTCTTCACATCATCAAAATGAAAAAAAAAAACATATTGAAGCCCTTAGAAAAAAAATAATAATTATCGTTATGCTTCACGGCCCAATCGATTTTATTTTACGAAAATCAATTATTCGTCTATAATAAAAGCAATAATATCACCGATGAAAAGAATTTTCGATGTCAGCTCTATTCGCTTTTGGATTAGATCTGATTAGATTAGATTCTAATTGATTTTTCTTTATCTATAAATATTTTCCTTATCTGCTTTATTCATTCGTTTGAATGATTATCAACGGTTTCATTTTCAGTAAATAAACGAACGATAGAAAATTGAGAGAGTAAAATTTAAATAAAAAAAAAACATAGAAAATGGTTAAATATGAACTAAAACGATGATTATAATCGAGATGACATCTGCTTCCGCCGCGCCATAACCAAGCCAGTCGCTTGGTAGGTAGGTAGGTATGATAAAATGATATAAAAATAGACATTAGGTATCATGAAAGAGGCTCGGCTCGGCTCGGCTAGACTCATAAAGAGAGAGAGAGAGAGAGAAAGAGAGGAAATCGGGTAGATTGATAGATAGACAGATAGAGATAGAGGATAGGAAAAAAAAAAGGAGAAATCGACTACGACCATAATGACCATGACGAGTAGGATAAAATTTAATAAGAAGGAGGAAACACACAAACTCTCAGCTGTGGCTGACTCTTTAGCCTGTATCTTCCAAACGGTGAATTCTACGAGAAACACTGTGAGAACCTTTTTTGAAGAAAATTTCATAAACTTCAAGATCAGTCCTCATCACTCTTCACCTAGGAGTAACAGGAAGTCAGATATCGGCGATAAAGTGAAAACGACTGATTTAGCTCGACAGCTGAAGGGTTAAGGGAGCTGCGCTGCTCAGGGCCGAATTTTTGAGGCACCTCAAAGGGGCCCCATTGAAAAACGTTCAAGTTTGCTAGATTCATAGAAAATTTGATCTCAACCTCATTTAGAATATAAAATGACGCTTTTAATCTGTAAAAATATTTTGTTCCTTAGTTTGAAATTTTGTCTTCCAAGAATGTCCTCATGACTGAAACTTGACTTCCTATGAACCCTGCTTTCATATATTAGCAAAAAAAACGAGCTTCTCTCTCTCTTTGACTCGTCGGAAGGCAATATATGCGGTCTCAAATTTCGCGTACCTGACAAAGTGCTGTATTACAACTTTTCATTTTATTAGCTTAAGCAAACTTTGGACCTACATCGGTAATGCGACGACTTTATGTTGAATATTGATTATTCTCTCGGGTTAACAAATAATCTTTAAGGGGACCAGTACAGGGTGATTCGACAAATTCTCGATATTCAAAAAATCAATAATAACTTATTCAAAGTTCGTTACACATCGGTTGATCCGATTGAAAATTGAAAATAAAAATTTTTGGACCAAGTTATCAGCAAAAGAGTGACTAGATTGTCGCTAAATTTCGATAACTGACCACAACTTATCACAGGATTTTTTTTTTCCTCAGTTTCCCTCATTCACATGATGAAGAATTGCTCTCCGAAGAAAATGAGACGTCGAGAGACGTCCTAATGAACCTTGGATAAGATATTAATGATTTCTGGAGTAAAATGGTGAATTCCGTTAAATGGTGAATAAACCGATTTTCACATAATGAAATTCTTGTTTCTCCCAACTGCAACGTGGTTCGTGCCGCCTTAACTGGGGTAACGTAATGACTGCAAGCTTTGTTAAACAAGGATACACACATACACACGGTGAAACACGTGCATAAGTAAAACGTGCGTTATTGTTGTGAGTGCGGCAGGTTTGTGCTGACTGAACGAACGAGCCCCAAGCACGAGTATGAGTGTGAGAGAAGTAGTGCAGTGAGTGAGGTAAATCGAGCAAACGAAGTCCCGCCGCGTTGTGCGCCGTGCAGCGGCGTCAAAAGGGGCGAAAAAAGTGAGAGAGAATAAGAAAAGGAAAAAGAGATAATAGAAGAGAAGAGAAGAGAAAAAGGTGCGTGGCGTCGTTCCATGCGCGGGATTAGCAAACCGCCCCAGGGGTTTATCGCTTCCATTTCAACATGTATATATACCCACAGTCGCCCTAACCTCGACGACAACGACGACCGTCGACGTCGCGACGTCGCGGCGCGCGACACTATCACTGTTTGCGGAAACCCATTCCCTTCGCCACACTAGATACGACCATACCGAAACCTACGTTAATCGCGATTCTCTGTATATATGTACTTAAATTATTTCAAATTTTCATGATTTCATAAGTTTCATAAAAATGTATGTGAATCAATTAACATATAATTTTTGTGTATTAAAATTCAACTTTTTCAATATTTAAATATTCATATATCAGTTTTGAAAATTCAAAATCCTTCTGAAATTTGGTAGCCAAGATTACACTAAATTTTATATACAGAATGTTTTTCGAAAATCCGGGTGAATAACTCATATGATATTTAAAAATTTATGATAATTTTTCATTCAAAAATGGGTTTCCACTGTTACAATAATTGCCGAATCAGATCATAAAATATTGCAGAATAAACCAAAAAATGAAAATCTTACGCTTTTAATTCGATGGACTATTGATAATTGACTGAAATACCGCTTTGTCACCGAAAACTAAAAAAAAAAAGATATTTTTAACAGAGCACAATAATTTCACTAAATTCTCATTCAAAATTTCCTTCTTCATTTTTTCATCTCCTCATTTTTTCAAATTTCCCGTTTCTATGTTTTCAGAAAAAGAAAGAAGTCATTGTAATCACCCCGAAAATGAAAAGTTGAAAAAGATTTTCCTCTTCATCTGTTTTCCTTAGGTTATTTCAGAGTTATCTTTTCATCGTCGTTTGATTTTCCTTCAATTTTCTTTCACGATTTCTAATCTTTCTTTGCTTCCTATTCAATAATTTTCAACTGTATCAGATTTTCTTCCATATAAGCTTCATGATTATTTTCCCTCCATTTTCTTTTGCAACTTTCGATTTTTTCGTTCAAATTTTCTTCATTCTTTGCTTGGTAATCGTTTTCATCGATTTTTCTTTTCAAATTTTTCCTACTCGCCCGATTTCCGCCGAGATTCGTTAAATTTTTATTATTAATTTTTTTCCACGAATTTATAACTCTTTTAGTAGAGTTTTCTTCTTCACGCCATATTCTACGAATATGAGATCGATATCTAA
The DNA here is from genome assembly GCA_018420115.1 of Euura saliciscinereae. Lineage (NCBI taxonomy): Eukaryota > Metazoa > Arthropoda > Insecta > Hymenoptera > Tenthredinidae > Euura > Euura saliciscinereae. The sequence goes on along the minus strand of JAFFZH010015362.1, from coordinate 11,185 downwards.
TAAACGTGCACCTCGACGTGCACCTTGTACCAACATTTTTCTAGTTTCAGATAAAAATCAAACAGGTGTGCGCGTCGTTATCCGTGGAGTATGTATTACCGTTTCCCACATGAAATCGAAGTTTTCTTTTTCCCTCTCATCCGTTTCCCGTTTGTACGCGATTATTTCGACCCAGTTACCTGGGCAACATTTACGCAAAAAAAAAAAAAAAAAATTGAAATAAAATAACACGAGGGGTGTGTTTCAAACAAGACTTGGAAGAATGAAAAACGCTGTAGAAATTGAAAAGGTCTAAAAGAAAAACTTTTTCCTTTTTATATCCAAACAGCACACCCCTCGCTACTCAGACGAAAAAGGGGAGGGGGACGAGATCGAAGATCGAGTCAAAGTGGGACAGAAAATACGTAAAATAAACAGAGAGGAGGAGGAATCGATAACATACGGAAGCAGGGAGGCAGAGGGATCTCGACATTAGAAGCTTATATGTCGGTGGGGGGTCTCTCTAGTCCGCCAGGTTTGTGATAGCGCGGTGTTAATATCAAAATCGATGGAACCCACTGCTTGCCTTGCCTGCTTGCCTGCCCGTTTCAATTCTAGCATGCCATCATATCGCCTACTGCAAACTATCCGTTTTACTATTACTCTGTCCTCGACACAGTAATTTCTGTCAATACGAAGCGACAAAGACGATAAAAAATCGAGGTATGAACCTCAAGAGTGAGAAAACTCGTAACCTATTTTTCGCAGTGACAGTTTTTGCTTTCTATTGTACCTTAAATTGTGGAGTAGAAAGAGCCGAGTCCAACGATACCAAACACGGCATATTTAACGTTGATCAGTGTGATGATATCGGGCTAAGAGCGGCCGGAGCGCGAAGCGCTCGATGGGATTGATCGGATTGCTCGAGCGCTCTTGGGTCCTAATAATCGCAGGGACGTCGTGTTTGGTATCGTTGGATTCGTACTGACCCCGCGGTTTTTATTTTCTCGCTATTAGAACATTTGGAATCTTAATTGCGAAAAAAAAATGTAATTGTTAGAGAATATTTAACATAGACTGACCTTGATGCTGTCGTAGCAAGCGGTGACTCGGCCATTCTGTACCTCAACGTTGGCAGGTGGGTGTGCAAATTTACACTCCGTATCGGGCCTGGTGCATTTGTTGCGTTGAAATTCTCTGCACACTTCCAACTGTAGCCACCTCGAATCTTTTCCATTCAATAGGTTATTCATGTTTACCATAGCCATTTCCTTGCTATCCTTTTATTTATATAATGTTTATTATTTTCACTGTTTTTTTTTTTTTTTGTTTTTCGTCTTCAATATTTATTTATTATTTCTATATCTTTTACTTTTATTTATTTTTGTCTGTATTTTTATTTTTATTTCTCTCCTTTATCACTTTTCTCTATGTATATATATATATTATATTTATATTCATATATATTTATGCATATAGTTTTTTTTTTTTATCTCACACTACTGAGTATTATTATTTTTGTTTTCAGCACGTCACCAATCGGATGAAAAACCAGCATGTAAAAACAGAACAATATTGATTAGAAATTATGTATAATAATAATAATAATAATAATAATAATCGATTATGTATTATTAAAATTACTATTATTCATTCATTTATATTCACATATACGCGTGTATGTGTGTATGTATATAAATAAATTATTTATTATCTAGATTTCATTTCTTTTCGTTTGTTGCGCGATAAATAAAATACTTTTTCACGTTCTTGTGACGATAATAATTTTCGTATGCAATAAACAATAATAAATCAATCATTTTGATTTTTCGCGATTGAATTCAGTTATTTTAGTCGTTGTTGTTGCTGATACTATTTTTAGCTTATAATTATCACCAATAAAGAAGCAAAAAAAAAGATTGATTCTTGATTATCGTATCTAAAAATTCGAATTTTTGATGAAACTGTTCAACAAAAAATAAAAATAAAGATTGTAAATTTGGATTTTTTTTTTTGCTATTGTTTGTATTAAATTTTTGGTTTAGTTTTTTTTAAATCTTCACGTTGATTTTTCTTCCTAATTTGATGATTTCTTTCATTGAAACGAATCTTCTTCTTTCTTTCTCTCATCTATTAATCATATGATCTAATTATTTTCTTTCTTTTCTGTCTTCTTCAACACTGTGAAATATGAAAAATGAAAACGGTCCATTAAACTCGTCTCTGCTTTCAGCTCAGCTACTTAATGAAAAAAAAAAAAAAAAAATGAAAGAAGAAAAATCTAAATTTTCAGTTATTACGTACAATCGCGAAAATAATAGAGGTAAATAATGATGATGATAATCTTATAACCTTCTCTCTAACCTAACGTAGTAGTTTTTAATCTGTGAAAAAAAAACTAACTTTCCAGTTAACTAGCTCCAGCCTTAACTCCAAACTGCGTTCTCCTCTTTTATCACCCTCTCTAAGCTCACCTAATAAAAACTAAAAAAAAAATAATAATAATGAGAAGAAGAAAGAAGAAGATTTCAGTTTGTCCTTTGTCTTCTTTTGGTCGAATTCGTCGGGTCTTCTCGATGTTTAAAAAATGGAAATATTGATTTCTTCATATTAATAATATGATTATTATTATTGATCAATTTAAACCTCGATCCACGCTGCAGCAGTCTCTTTTTTCTCTCTCTCTTTCTTTGTTTCTCGTCTCACTCTCTCTTCAAAATTTTCTTATTCCTTTTTGCAGGTATATCCAAACTTGAATTACGCCTAATCACTATCTGGAAACAGAAAAAAGAAAGAACGAAAAATTAATTACAAATATTATAATCTTCGAGGGAATTTAATTAAATTCGAGTGATTCGAATTAATAAATCCTTTACCTCGATTCGAGTGAACATTGCTTGAATTCATTTTCTCTCAAATGTTCGATAAAATCACTCGAATTTGAGTTGATATTTGAAAATTTCAATCAACTCTTCGAATCATTTGATAATTAAAAATAATTCACAGTAATTCCATCGAGCACTGATTATTCCATTTTCGTTCAGTGAATTCGAATTACTCCATCAATTTATCATCAATTCCGGTGGATTGAAATCATTACATGAATCCATCAAAGAATTTACACGGTGAACTACAACCGAGGGACAGGCCCTTGTCACGTGGCTAAAATTAACACGAGACACACACACATCCACCCACCCATCTATCCATGCTCTAAGAAAAACGCGGCCAACTAACTTCATTACCATAGCCTCCATCAACCCGACCAAGTTTTAGGTATTTTGGCCAAATGTTTTTTTACACCCTTCGCCGGATTTCAGAAATTTTATTTCGTGTTCAGATCGAAAACTAATGAACGGATTTGAGAAAAAATTGATTAAGTATCGACTGAGATCAAACTCAATCAAGAACTGGGATCAAAATGATGAAAATTAGTTGATTCGTTCTTTTTTATTCTGATTTTGTTATTTGAATAATTCGAAATTTAGTCGATCGATTGAATCCAAAATTTGACGTCGATTGAGATGAAAGTGATCAAAATTCATTGATTCAATCAAGAGATATGATAAAATAGAATTTTTGTTGGTTCAATTTTGTAATTTGAATAATTAAAAATCTAGTGGATCGATTAGATCCAAAATTTTACAGTTTCCAAGTACGGAAATACTGCGTCGATTGGGAGCAAAATAATGAAAATTCGTTGATTCGTTCAAAAGATTTGAAGAAATGAATCAATAGCTCAGACAATTTTTTTTTTTTATGAAGTTAGAATACCCATTTTTTAATATATGTTTTAATTTTTTTGATTGAAGTTTATAATTTTTCAATATTCATTGAATATCAATCTTTCATTTGTATCAATTTTCATCAATAGTATGATTTATTATTTCTTCAGCAGAATCTAATCACTCCCTTTTGTACTCCTTTTGATTTTACTGGAGGAGTCTTTGAATGAAAATTTTGTTCTTTGAATAATTCGAAAACTAGTGGATCGATTGAATAAAAAATTTGACAGGTTCTGAGTTACAAAAAACTGCGTCGATTTAGACCAGAGTGATCGAAATTCGTTAATTACTCGTCGAGGTATCGTTGGACAAAAATTGATCACACAATCATCACATGCATGCAGCATCAGCGTTTAAAAATTGTCAAAAGCTACCGAATGAATTCGAACGTGAATATTCACCGAGATATTATATATACTAAACTGATTTTATTGTTAATTTTTGAAAGAAGAAATTTTTCTTTTCTCTTAGATTGATGATTTTTTTGCAGACAACCTCGACCTTATCGCACTTTGCAGGTTTTCTGAGTGTGATGGACTTTCGGGTTCTGATGTATTTGGATTTAGGTTTAGAAATAAGACGATGAAAGCCGGAAGTGGAAAGAGACGAGTTGAATAGAAAGGAAATCAATGGGAAAACCACTTGATCTAACTTTTTCCTTCTTCTCCCTTCTCCCTTTCTACTTTTTATCTCAACCACCCCCCTCAACCTGCACCTTGTGTTACCGCACAGACGTGTGTGAAAAGATAACCGAAAAGATCGGAGGAGCAAATAAGGAAATAAAATCCTTAAACAGAGAGAGAGAAAAAAAAAGAAAATTTTTAACTGAGTTAAAAAAAATTACAATTCATGTATAATTCAAAAGGGAAAAGAATTGGATTAGAAATATCGAAACGATGATAAAGAATATAAATGAGTAAAGAAAGGGAAGAGAAAAGTATTAATCAATAAATTAATTAACAAATACAATGTAGACATAAGACAGCTAATGTTGAAGCAAACGGAAATTTTCCACTTTTATTATTATTTTTTTTTTTCATTTTATACATTGTTGACGTAATAATTGAAGAGGGGAGTGCAATAAATAAATCTTCTTTCTTCACCCGACTGACGTAATACTCAATATCATAACTTCATGTAATCCATCTGGTATGCAAATATTGATCTGATTTATTAAAGGCGCTGTACTTTTTTTTTTTTTTATAACATCGTTACAACGACGATTTAGTTTCTCTCAATTTTTTTTTTTGTTTTTATGGTTTCATTTATAAAATCGTCATCGGATTCGTTGATCATTGACAAAACCTCGGTAGTCAAATTTGCAAAAAATTTCAATTGAAATTCATTTTTTTTTCATCCAATAGACGCAAGTTTTTCAGCAGACTGGGAGGAAAAAACTTTTAGCACTGATATTATATGAATTTGGCAAAAAAAAAAGAGAAGCCAATTCTTAAACATGAATCACGCAGAAACTTGACCCCCTGAACGTCATCTTCGAAAGATCATTCTTTTCTTCTTTTTCATGCAAAGTAGAAGAATGAATGTTTCATTTCGTATTCTGAGATCGAGAAAATCTTCAATCTTGTCTCACGGATAAAAGTTATTAAAGAAAAAAGATAATAAGACAGTGAATCACGAGAATTAAAGTCACGTTAGGTTTTCTGAATATAAAATATGTGATAAAAAATGGAATAAACATAAATCAGTGAATCATTGTAACTTATTGTGAGATGCTTGTGGTTTCTGGTTCCTGGCTTCGTAGTTGGGTTCATAATTAACGAGATCACTAATTGATATCACATATCCATATCCAACCCTGCTGTGTGCGTAGCTTAGCTCCTGCGCATACCTGACTGTGATAAACTTATGTTATTAGATATTCTTATCAAGAACAGATAAGAAAACCGAGTCGGGGCTAAAAACGTCGAGGTGTTACCATACCAGTTCGTATATACAGGGTGAGTTTTCTCCGACTCTGAACGAGGGAGGGGCTTATTACTGCCAATTGCTCCGCCCCTTGGCCAATCACGTTTCGGAGAGCATAGTCCGAATGATTCAGATAAGGCTACAAGAGTAAATACTTGGTAATCAATAAACATGGGTTGAAGGTCCTAATCTGCTCATTGTTTTCATTCGACGATCATCAATACCTTTACTCGACCAGACCAGGTGAGGACGGCTTGATGTAAGCTTAGATTTTGATAACAGCTCGTGATTGGCCAAGGGGCGGAGCAATTGGCAGTAATAAGCCCCTCCCTCGTTCAGAGTCGGAGAAAACTCACCCTGTATATTTTACAACAGAGTGAACCAAAAAAGTCATTGATTTTAGCTCCGAATAGAAAGAAATGAATATAATCTCGAAAAAACATTGATTCATTCTTTTTTTCAGACTGTAAAAAAATTATCTCATCGATAAAATGCCTGCGAATTTCAGCGACAAACGCCTGCAACAAAATTTATACAAAATTTTTGTTGATTTTTATTCCTGCGATTTTTACTAACGCCAATTAATTCATTTCTATGACTTTCACGCAAGATTTTAATACCATTAGATCACATCTACGTAATTTTTGTTGGCTAAATTTCTTATCAATTTTGAGAAACCCCGTCGACAGAAAAAAAACAGATAAGAATGACTTTAAAATGATGGAAACCCTTCGGTGAAAACATGATATATTGAATCTAGACAATTCGTTAGAATTCAATAATTTCCTTTCTCTTTGTGTGAATATTTTCTTCGCAAAATTTTCCAATACGTAATAGAAACAATTTCACCAAGTGACTCGGGGAAAACGATTGATACACCGCAACAAGTGATTCTGTAACGTTGCGGCTGTGTAACATCTATTTTCTCTCGCGATTCGCTTATGGATCCAATGTGATCCCGCAATTAATCAGATTTGAATAAAAATCATCCCCGTTTCATGAGACAATTGAAGGTGTCAATCAATTATGGATTCTTGTTTGTTTAATTATCTTTTTTATCTGTTTTATTTTTATCACTTCAGGCTCATAGTAGTTTCCCTACGCGAAGATGAATAATTTAGTTTTCACAGATAAAAAAAATGAAGGCTATAAACTTTCCCGTGTCCTTCAATCAATCAATCGATTGAGTTTTTCCTTCGGGTTCCGTTATTTGAATTTCACAATTTATTATTCGTAGCTTATTTTATTTATCTTCAACTTGAACGACACGCGGTGTGATAAACAGCCTTATTTTGTTAATACCGGATAAACAAGTGTATAGGCTCTGTGAATTTACATAAACACACACACACATTGCAACGTAGAATAAACGCAACAAAGTAGTGAACCTTTTTTCTTCCTTTTTTTTTTCCTCACCTAGTGATGAAACTATGAAGAAAGAAAATAAAAGACCAACCTCATCACCTCGAAGCCTCTAATGATCCCAACGTTATGATAGACCATCGAGTCGATTAATCATAATCCATTCATATAAGCTCTTTTTTTTTATTCGATTCTTTATTTTTTCTATTTCCTCTATGATCTTTCCGTGCTGTTTTTTTTTCTTGTAGATTTACAGCAACATGTGATAACGAAAAGTTTGAAACGATGACAGAACCAGTATCAAAATTTTGTGAAATACGATACAAAGTGAATACTTTTAGAAAAATAAAGACATGTATTCAGGAGAAGCTCGAAATGTTTGGCTGCTAGCTTCAGCTTCATGTATATTGAATAAAGAACTTAAATAAAATTTCCAGTTTCAAGACTGTAACGCGTTTGTAGAAAATCTGAAGTCGTGAAATTCCCTGAATTGAGAGAAGAACGTGTCTTTTTTTTCAATTTCAACACAATTTTCATCGTCCTCGAATACACGTAGGTAGTGATTTTTCTCAAATATTCTATTGTTGGATGAAAGACGTTACAGACTTTTCCCAGATTCAGGAAACTACATACAACAAAGCTATTTTTATGCGCTAAAAAAAAATTTTGCGTGGAAAAGAATCTTTCAAGAAGATGTTCAGGGTGTCTTTTTTTAATAATTTCAGGGGAAAAAACACAATTTCGATGACATTAAATTTGTAGATTTTCATCTTCGATTATTTGCCCTATTATCATGAAAATTGATAAATCGTATATCCAATTACAGCCTTTTTGTTACTTTATTCATTTTTTTTCCTCTTCTTCTGTTTCGTCAATATTATAGGAATTTCATCTGCTTCTCTTTTATCTCTCTTTGATGTTCTAATATGAACAGACTATAAAAACAACATATTTTCTTTTCTCCGCAATCAATATATTCTCTGACAATCCAATTACTGATAGGCACTCATCATATATTTCAATGAATTGTTTTTCAGATGAAAAACAAAACAGTAAAAAAAAAGTCCAAAAGTCAGGGCTTCATGGTGGCGACAATTTCACTGAAAGTAAGTTTCCCGACTTTTCCTGACAAAAATGCATTAGTCCTATCTCTTTTACCAAAAAAAAAATAAATCAAAATAATATCAAGTTGTTGCAGTGCATGAAAAGCAAGAAATTCTTTACCTAAATTTTAAGAAGTGTGATTCTGTACATGTTAGGATTGAGTTTTTGAAATTATAGAAAATCAAGTCGACGCTAGGATAAAAGATACTTGATAATACTATCTATTATTAAAATATTTATCAATAAAAAAACAAGTACGAGAAGAAATTCCCTGACTTTTCCCGCCCAGTCGCCACCATGGGGCTGGTAGTGCCAAAATAGGTGATTTTTTTACTCCAAAATGTGTGACTAAAAAGTGACAGTAACTACATCAACTGTCGTTGCTGCAATGTTTTTGTAATTCTAATTGGAGTAGAAAACAATAATAATTTGAAGCAGTTTTTCAATAACGGTAGGATGGGCTGTGAAAAAAAATGTTCAGCGTCCTGCGATGAAAGTGTAAGCGCAGAAGAAACCTTGCGAAGAAGATTTTACTCACCGATGCCAAAAAAATTCCTTGCGCATACACTTTCATCGCAGGAGGTTGAACATTTTTTTTCACAGCCCAACTTACCATTATTGATAAACTGCTGAAAGGATTTTTTTATACACCTTTTTTTAATTTTGTAAGAATTAAAGAAACCTATTTTTGGCAAAAATTTCACCGAAGTCTCCCCTTAACTGGCGCCTCATATGGGTGACTCTAGTATTTCTAGATATGTACCTAAAGGATTTGTTTTTGCATGAATACCGAACAGATTTGAGAAACGATTTTGATGAAGTTCGTATGGAACCGATTTGAAAGTGTATCCATTCAGATATAAAAAAAGAATTTTCCAAATCGGTTTATAAACGACGGAGTTCTGAGATAAGAAACATAAAAAAAAATACAACCAAATTGAGAAACTCCTCTTTTTTTTTGAAGTCGGTTTAAAAAAACGACATTTTGGCAGTGCGAAACTAAATTGCGACCAGAAAAGTGACTTGCTACCAGCCTTGACCGAAGTGGAGGCAGAACAGCCTGATCCAAGGATGGGCGATATTTTTTTCTGATTAATTGATTCCTTTTGTCGATCTTTTTACTATTCGATTTATCGATATCAGATTATTTTAATTAAAAATCGGAAAATTCGATTTAAATTTTGTTTTTTATCCAAGTTTTTTTTTTGTGTGTCTTCCAATAAAACTGTTCAACAACAGCCTATCAACGCATCGCTTCAATAACAAGAGTGAAAGACAGGGTTTTTTTCGCACCAATTTATCGGTGTTTTTTTTACGACAAAGATTGTAATCGATTTTTACTTCGAATATCGACCATTTCAGTATCTGGATTAGCGATTTTTGTGCGTCTACTGCTCGGCAACGCTGGCAACTATCAAGTTCGCCAATCTACATCGACAAGCACACCGTGGCTCACCGCTTACGCGTCATACAAGAACCAAACCGGCGTAGAATATTACCTTTTACATACTGCACAGCGGCTCTCACACCTTCTCTCCAATATTTCGTTGTGTCGACTGTATCGAATACAGACGTAGAAAAATTCGATCACTCGGTAATTTCGCTTTTTTCCTTTTCTTCTGTCGAAATCATGCGATCCGTGACTCACGATCTCTTGTTACAATCGTTTATTCGATATATCGACAATAATTTTATCATATCCTTTCGTATTCTTTCTCGACTTTATATCGTGTCGTTTATTAACAATGTCTCACGTAGCCCGTGTACTACATGTGTCTCCGAGACTCCGAGCCAGAGAGAGAGAGAAGGACGGTGCCGGTTGATGCAGACGCAGAGAGACGGACGGTATTCGGATCGCGTCACCGTCACCACTAGCGACTCGTGCGACCGACCGAAGATAGAGTCATGAACGGAAACTGCGCGCTCCGTATTTTTTTATTTTTTTGTTTTTTTCACCGTATATCATCGGTCTTCTTCAAACTCATTACCACTCAACGATTATTATCACACACACACAGTGCGGCAAACTTCACGTGGCGGTAAATTCGCGCGAGTTCGAATCACAATATATCAATATTGTATCTCTTTCGTTACTTTATTCACTCTGATCACATTGTTATTCACACAGTCTTGAACTGAACAGGAATATTCAAGTTTTTTTTTTTTAGTTTTATTTAACAGTCTATCGAAGTTCGTAGTTTAAGGAACGATTTAACCAAGTTTCCAAAAAAAAGAACCGCGAGATTTGAAATTTTTTAATCTAAAAAGTATCGAATCAACGATTTTAAATAAGTGAAATTGATTAAAAAAAAAAAGAATTCGATCATCAACAACAACGACAACGACAACGAAACTCTAATATCTCTGGTATAGTTAGGTTAAGGATAACGATCTGACTGTGTCGCAACAGCTGTTCGTAGTTTTTTTATTTCTCTACTAGACGGAACTCGAGATACCGGGAATTAAACGAAAGAACGAATGATTTATTGTGTACAAAAAAAAATTCACACTTTTTTTTCTCTTTTTTAGTTTATAAAAATGATTTTCTGTATCATTTCAGAGGTTATAATTACATTTTCGTTTTTATTTTTACTTTTTTTTATTACGAAATAAAAAACGAACCACACACAACAATGTGACAACAAACTTGTACGATGAGTTTCGACGATCACAAAACGACGAATTAAAGTGGGGGACGAATGGGGGGTGGGGGGGCGGAGGGGGTGGGTGGGGAACAAGGAAGCTTTTGACGATTTTATAATACGATAATAATAATAATAATAGTAATAATAATAACAATAAATCAAATACTCAATGCAATGTTAATTCGTTATTACTTTGATTTTATGTAATTTGAATTAAAGAATTTATATTTCTTCTTCTTCTTCTTCTTCTTCTATTTTTCGCCTCATTCCTTCAACAAGATTAAAAAGATATCGTTCAAAATTGGACAACAAATAACGATAATGAGACGGAAGAAAGAGAAAAAAAAACGTGGTTTAATACAGTTTGATTATTCTTTTTTTTTT
>JAFFZH010015361.1:40780-55963 GCA_018420115.1 Euura saliciscinereae | reverse complement strand
GGCCCATTTCAGTCTTAGGGCATGCCACGACAAATTTCTACACGGGAAGCTGTTGATTTTTAAGACCCCTTTTTCTATGCAACTCGCATACCAATACTGTGAATAAAATACTATAATGCTCTTGAGTGTTCCCACGAGAGTCTGATCATTTTTTGATCCAGAAATGCCATTTTGAATTTTTGGAATCTGAGTGCAGTTTCGTGTTCAGAGACCAAGAAACCCACGGAGTATCAATTTTCGTCACAATCCAGGGATCTGTTCTGAAAATACTGTCGAATGAATGTTCCTTTGGGAATATTGTTCGGTCAATAATTTCTGGGGTACTAGAATGGTGAAGTTCTAGATCTGTGCGAGTGTGGGCTCTGAAGAACCGCGTCGTTTGGTCGAATTTCGTTAAATTTATTGAAAATCGTTTCTCGTTTGAACGTAGAGTACTTCGAAACTTTTTTCGAAAAACGTTAACAATGATTGTCTGAGAATCGAAACAAAGAATGGTTTTTGCCCTAATGTGACCGAAACACGGCCAAGTACAAAAGCGTCGATGAAAATGACACGTTGATATCAGACGGTGTTTCTGGTTGTATGAAAAGAAGCAAACGCCCCCTGAAACAACCCTACTTGGGCACCGTGGTGGATTGACAAGGTGCAATTATATCCGATTGTTAACCAAATAGACGGAATTCAGGGTCGCGGGATGCATGTAGACGTTCGTCGTTCGAGTTGTACACAACTGTCAAAATCACATTTTGTATTGTGACCGAAAAGTATACCCACAGTGGCACCGGCATAGAGCGCGGCGAAAGAATAGTGTGAATTGGCATGTTTGCTCGATTCCATTGTCCACCGTTTTGTTTGCCAGGGTGAACCGATAGTTCAATGCAACTGGGTCATTGTCCGAGTGTCGTGCGGCGCTGTGCGAAAATCTTTCGACGTTGATAGACTCTGTATAAACAGTTTTCAATTTCCTTTTTTATTCCTTCCCCCCTCTCTCTCACCCTTTTGACACATATGCTCCGGCAATAGCGAAGGCATAATGTGCTCGAACCAGCTACGGCAACAACCGACTACCCAGATACGACAAGTAATGCTGAGATTGGATGCCTGAATTTCAATCCAAACCGCAAACACAATTTACTTTTTTACGACGCACAAGTGTTTGGCCAAGGTATTGGCTCAATTCTGATTCTGACCTATGAGGTTCTTCTCTGTCAGACAACTTTTTTCGCTCGATACGATATTATCGAATCAAAAAGTACGGATAATGGAAGTCAAACAGATTCGTTTGTTTGTTTTTTCATCTTCACTATTTTTCTAGTTTAGACGAAAATAAATAGTCGCCAAGCCGATGCCCGATGCATGCATTTATCGTGGCTTCAGACTCTGGCTGGTATTATTTCGTGTCTCTATCTTTTCCTATTCAGAAAACTAACCAAAGCGTATATACCGTTTCTAGGTAGCATATAATACTTTTGAAAACAATCAAACATGCGGGCAGAACACGACGAAATTTTTCACCGTGTTTTATTATGCCTCTTGCGTTGACGGAATGAAAAAGCTGTGTCTGTGGTACCTGACTCTCTATCTCTCTGCGAAAGAACTGTCTTTTCTCGTTTCATGATGATAACAAAAAATAAAAAATAAAACAGAGAAAACTACCCACTGCATACCGCGATGCACCGGGACACGGTATAAACATCCGTACCTACACCGTTCTCCTATCCCTTTATTTTCGTTTTTATACTCATTGTGCTTCTATATATTTTTTTATTTTTTATTTCGTTTTGTCCTTGTATCTCTTCTACCGTGAATTACCGCCGTTCGAATCTCGAGGTCTGAATTTCGGAGCTTAATTTTCAGCAAAAATGAATGAACGGTATTAATCTCCCCTGCTAGACGTACCAAATCGCTCAGAGATCAATCCCCCTCTCTCCACGACAAGCGCAGGGCTCTAAAACCGAGGCTTCGATCTAATTAAAATGAATTCCCTAGACGCGCCACCCCACCGAACGCGGTCGCGTAATAGAGGATTGGGGAGTGAGAACGGGGAATTGCTCACAATGAAATGCAACGAGCATGAGTGACAGCATAATGCACGAGCGAGGCGTCGGGTGCTGCGAAAGAGTGAAACACATTCGAGGACCACGTTCCATGTTCTGGGGAGAAAAAAAAATAACTGTGCAGATATTTCGCAAAAACAGTCATCGTCCCAAGTATGCATCCCGTCAGCCTCGGACGCAAGCATCAAGCGACATCGCTTACTCCATTATACCCTGCGTATGAAGGGTGGTAGCACAACACGGTGGACATTGTGTCAGACTGACGTCATTGTCGACGACGCATCTCCATTGTGAGGGTAGCATGCAGTGTTTATAGAGCAGAAATCAATGGAGCTTGTGGAAGCGGGTATCTCTTTCGAAAATATCGTGAATTAGTCGAATTAGTAGTCCGCGGACCGAGTGAGAGGGGTCACGGGCAAGAGCGTGGAGACGGACCAGTCCCTGAAGATGTTGGTTGGCGGTGAGAGAATGCTTAGCCTCGTAGTCTTCTCCCACCTCGGAGCATTGTATTGGCTTTTGTCTCGCGAGGTTCGAGCTGGAGCATCGGGCGCAGACTCGATCTCAGGGTGGGGGGCCCGGGGTGAGAACAAAATGGCGAACAATGGTACCTCACGCCCAACACAATGCGGGGGTGGACTAACCCGAACAATGGCGCGAGACTAACCGACGAGGTGAGATAACCCGATTACATGATCACCGATGAGAAGCGGTCATGAATTTATACTCATATTCGATCAATCTCGCAATTACATCGACACCCGAGCCTCCCGACTCCCCGAGGGCACCATCAAGATTCGCTAAGTGTTGTGCCAACATTGAGACTCCGCATAGGTTTTCCACTTTCAGATTACGTCACTGTGTCTCTGGGTACACTTCCTTCAAATCAGAACCACGTAGAGGGTTGTAGAAGCGAGTCAGTCCTCGATGACGGCATTCTAGTCGGGCTAAACACAGCACACCACCAGCCAGCAGGGAAGTAATTATCCTAATGCTGGTAGGCCTCCTTTGCTGAAACATCCTTCGGAGGATTTTTGATCATTTGCAGTATTTATCGGTGAACGAATCCTGCGACAGTCCTGAGAGCGACTTAATCCGTTAATTTCGTAGCAATACTCGCTGGTGGTAACGCGGGCGCGAAAGCTCATCAAGGTAATGGTCGTGGGAGAGGGAAAGGGAGAGGAGACCCGGATTGTGTGCGTTGGTGTACAAAGAGGTTCGCACACCGTGCACGTGGGTGATCCTAGCTGAACGAGATACAAATTCGTGTAGGTACCCCATGATGGTACTGTACCGGGCTGAAGGGAGCCCGAAGAGACCGAGGTAACAACGGATCGGCGTTGTCTTCTGTTGCGAGTGAGGGGTATGGTTCGAATCCACAATGTAACGACTCTGGTGAATACGAAGTCGACTGTGTCGCCTGTGCCGAGTATGTCGGATAAAAAGAAAAAAAAACCAACGTCTGTCTTTAAAACCGCATTATTATCTCACAGGAATAACAAAAACACCGGAGAAAACACTTCGCTATTAACGCACATTTTGGAACGCTTCAAGTCACCCAGCATTTTTTTTTCTTTTCTTTTCGTTATTTCGACGTCGAACGTATACCTATATGAAAAAGGAAAGAGGAGACAAAAAATTGAACGATCGCAGGGCAGAGTCAATTATAAACCCGGATGACAAAGAGATTCGAAAGACAAAATACCAATTATCTCCGCTCTCTGAATAGGATGGGTTCGCCAGGACGGTCCGCAAGAACTCAATTCCATTAGGCATTGAAGTGAGTAAAATGAGATAGTTGAATGGAGGATGGGATATATTCACAACTCGCTTATCACCCTAATAAAGGAGACTCTCTCTACCTCTTCCCACTTCCATTTTCGCATCCCTTCAACGATCCATCCACAAGTATTGGTGTACCAAGTGAGAGAGAGGGAGGGAGGCTCTGTCCCCACTTGACAATATAATAAACAAAATTCCAACTGTGTGATGACGTCCTCCGTCTCCTCACTCCCTTATTTCTAAAAACTGATCGTTTTTTGGTTATTCCTTAATTATAAAATATACATACATCAGTATTGGTAGGTATAACGTATGGCACGATATCACGTGGGTTGATTGGGGCTCGCGGGGTTGCTGAGGGGGCAATATTGGCGGTAGTTAAAGTACGTCAGAACCGGTAGATGGGGGGTGTCGATGGTGGAAAACGACGTGGAGAACTACGACGTGTACCGCCTCCTCAACGACACGCTTCAACGCTTTACGTAATTAGCGACTGGGTCCCCCCCCCCCCGGTCGACGTCTCCGACTGGGGGTGGAGAGCGAACAGAACCTACAAGCAATCCACACCGATGGTAAAACCTATGTGCCCCCCCCCCCCCCCCCCCCAACCCCAACCCCATCTATAGGGTGTCGATATCAGAAAATGTATACGATTTTGAGGTTATCGAGTGTTTTGGGAAGATTAGAAAGACAGTTTTGATTTTCGCTCATCATTGATCAATTGCTTCTATTGTTTTTTATCTCTGTGAAAGAAAAATGACATTTTTATCATCATGCGAGTGACGTTTTCGATTTTTTTTAAATTGTTTTTCGACCAAGTAAATAAATATTGAATCCTTAGATCGATTATGAAATAGTCTTGGAATTTATAGTATAATTACCATATAGCTAGTACTCATTCAATTCATGAGTTTCTTTACCTATAAATAAAAATTCATACTATATGAAATTGAATATTATAACAGTGAATGGAATCTGACGACAATAACTTGCAATAACATTTTCAACACTCGTATTTCTGGTTTATTGTTCCATTAATATTGCTTGAAAACAATTCAAGTGGACGTCCTCCATAAAAAAAGGTGCTTCCCTAATGAATGAGAATTGGGAAAGAGCAGAATTATAAGAATTTCTCAAATATATCGTCCAAAAAGTACTACTTGAGAGTTCAAAGCTGCCAATCATCGTCAAAAATTGATGATGAGAGCTCCCTAAGTCAAGTTAGGGTTAGGTAGGGTTAACTGATTACGCGAGGCCGTGTAGAAATTCCGGGAGACACCCTGTGGGTGATATATCTGATTCCGTAGGCAAGGTGGGGAAAGGGAATAGTAATTAATACAGAACGGTAATTATGGGAGTCGGTGGGACTTTGTAGTAGCTGAGGCATATCGCGAAATGCTCGGTTCACATAGGTTTCCACGTGTATGTCTGACGTGTGTATAGAGAGTCACGCTACACGGTATTTACTACAGAGAGGTATTTACGCCATGCCTCTCTCGGTACTGGAACGGAGATCTAATGACTAATTGAGGCGAATAAAGACTCGGGCGAGGGGGGGGAGGCACAAGGCGCGCCACCAGTTCTTGTTATCGCGAGCGACGGATCCAAGTGGCTCCGCCAGGCTCTACGGAATTTATGCCATTGTTAGGCGGTAAACCTCGGCCCCCAAACGACCACCGACCCTTTTGTTTCGTCGAGGAGGAAAAAGAGAACCCCTCCCTTTCCTCTTTCTATTACCCGTCACCTCTAATTATACCAGCACACGCTAGATTTTCTTCTTATTTCACATCCCTCTAGTTTCGCGGAAACGAGAAATTCGACAAAATTTCATCGACCACTACCATAACCGATCGGAGACCTGAAATACACGGCACGGACGGTACTCCTACCTGGCGGGAGAGCGAGGAACCCCAAAACCCGGTCCCGCATACCTGCGAAACATCGCTCAGGTATTTAGAGAGTTACGGAACAACCGGTTAATTTTGCCAACACTCAAACTTTCCGCTTTGATCAGTTTTCGATACCGTATCGAAGACTGTGCGAGAACGACGACCTTGAAGACAAAAGGGTGGAACATGTGAAAAACCTCGCCACTTCTGAGTATCGGAAATCCGCGTTGTTTGAGGATCGTTTCGTCAAAATCTGTTGATCCGTTTTCGAAATATCGTCGATAGAATGTTTCTCTCGAAATATTGCTATTGCAACAACTCTCAAACGACTATGATGGCAGTGTCCTCATGTGCTGAGGAAAACTGATTCGATTGGGATCAAAGTTGTCATAATCGGTTCACACAAACACAGACGTGAAATCACTCTGATGATGGTTGGATGCGTTTCGGCAGATCTCAAAACGCCAAAATTGTATTGTTTTGATTGAGACCTTGATGCCGTGACGTCCTGTTGACCGTAGAATGAGCAGGTGGCTAAGTCCGCCGTTCCTTTCCTTCTCAATCCTCCTTTTCACTAGGAAAGTTTCTAAGGATCATTTAGCCCGAAGGATCTATCAGATGTTATCGTTCACGCGTACCATTAGAATTCTTCTCGTCCCTACTATTCGATTCCACACCTATCGTCGGGAAAGACCCTGAAGATGAACAAATATGATCGTAATGAAAAATCGCAAGACGAAAAAGACAAAAGCACTTGATTCGCGCAGGTCAGTCGATGAACTTGTCCGATGGTAGTGTTCGGTTATGGTAGGCATAGCGTGGCGGAGTTACTCGATAACAAATAATTACAATTTTGTGGTGGTTTAAAATTGGAGGGGATCGAGTATATCCCTTCCAGGGTAAACCAATGGTGAGCCAGGGGTGGCACGAGGGTGTGGCGAGGAAAGGATCCGCCTCGAAAGCCCCGAGGGCTGACGGTACGGTCGAAGGTCTCCTCAGTCAGCACCAGTTTGAGCTCCGAGAACATTCACCTCGTGATTTCGATCCTCGGTTACCCCGCTTGAATCATAGCTTTGACAAAAGACAGAAAAACAACAACAACGATTAGAACAAAACAAAAACCATATACATCGACAAAAGTTTCGCAAGTTTATTGACACAACATAAACACAAGTGTGCATCAGTCAACAGTCTCGTGAAATCACCGAGTGACATAAATACCCGAAAGAACATAGAAGGTGCAGTTAATCGGAATCTGTTCACTCTGAGGTTATCATAAAAGCCGTTAAAATTGCGTGGTTTTACGCAGGGGGCAGGCAGGGCGTCCCGAACAGTGAGAGGGACTGCAGCGGTCCTTTCGCGATGATGAGTTCCCACGCGCATCACAGTTACGGTTTTTTGCCGGGAATGGATTTGCACTCGGTCCACCACGTGCCGCAGGAGTTGTCGAGTCCTCAGCAGGCCGCGGTGCCGCAGGAGCAGCACATAAAGCGACCAATGAACGCGTTCATGGTCTGGTCAAGGATCCAGCGGCGGAAGATAGCCCTGGACAACCCCAAGATGCACAATTCCGAGATATCGAAACGTCTCGGTGCCGAGTGGAAACTGTTGACGGATATGGAGAAGCGCCCGTTCATCGACGAGGCCAAAAGACTCAGGGCAATGCACATGAAGGAGCACCCAGACTACAAGTACCGTCCGAGGCGGAAGCCGAAGGCTCCGGTGTCCGTGGTTCAGGGCAAGGGCTCCATGAGTCCCGGCGGGTTTCCGAGCTTTCCTCTTCCGCCGTATTTCGCCGCGCCTACGGCACCCGTGCCGCACCATCCGCTGGAGTACCCGCCGATGTCACCGTACTTTGGGTCCGCCTTCGACGCCGTACACCTTAGCAAGTTGGTCGCCAGCGGGGGCCAGCCGGGTGGCAACGGATCTGCGGCCGATGCGGCCAACAACAACGCCGCGTCAGCGGCCGCCGTCGTCAGCAGCTTCTACTCGAGCTTCTACCCCCCGACGTCGACGCCAGGGAAGCACTACCACACCTCACCTTCGCATCTGAGTCCGCTATTTCCCGGACATCATCAAGCCCCGCTAATGTTCGGATCCTCCGGAGGATCGGGAGGCAGCGTAGCGACTAGCAGCCCCAGCAGCAGCCCCGGGACGACACCGATATCATCGTCCCACCCCCAGGTCTCGTCGGCGGCTACATTGGACCTCGAACAACTGCGGAGACCCGTGTCCGTTATTTTTTAAGAGATTTTATTTAGTATATACATCGTTTTTTTTTTATACATAGCCATTCGTCATCGTCAAACATTATTATCATCGTGACAGACTGTTATTTATTATTATCTCTATATCGTTTGCATAGTGTATAGATTATTATTTCTATTTGTTCTAAATCGACAAGATCGGCGTTGTTATTGTTGTTATTATTATTATTATCGATGAATTCGTGTCACAATAATAAACCGATGTAATTAAATAAATTTTAAGATAATTTATTGAGGTTAATGGTAGTTTTTTTTCTTTTCTTTCGTCTCGAATTCACTAATATTGTGTTTCAATTTAGCTACTGAATGTTTGTCTAATCCGCAACGAGCATGACATAATCCCAACCATTAGCTGTGATTTTTTGTTATAGTATAATAATGATAATGATAATAATGTAAAACAAACGTTTCGAGACTATATACTATGTATATTTATGATTATTAAATTAAGAAAGAATGAAAAAAGAAAATTTATAGTAAAAATTAATTAACTATCATAGTAACTATACGTATAATTAATCAACACCATTTCAATAGTAAAAGTATTCATTTCTCTAAAATTTGTAAATATGTATAACCCAATTAATATACTGGCTTCTAGTTGAGAACAAATGATTTGATCGAATTTGAAGATTATATTTTGTTTTTTTTTTCTTTTCATTCGTGTCAATTTTTCAATCTCCATATAGTTACGGTATATATTATCATTAGCATTCTATGTACAGTTACATGATACAATTGAAACAACGATTCATAAAAGAAATAAACAAACCGAAATTAAATCAAATCGTTTGTTTTCATTTTTTTTCTTTTCTTTTTTTTTTTTGCAGTATTATTATATTGAAATTTAGAACTAATTTGTCTTCTTTAAGGTAAACAAAATATTGAAGAAAAACGAAAAGTAGCATAACAATAATAATTTGAGTAAACAAAACAAAAGGAAAATGCATTCATTATTACATTGGGTAAAACAAAAATGTGTATATATATTATAATATAAATATTAAACGTTTTAATTGCTCTCAATTATAGTATATATATTATTATATGAATAATAAATAATAAATAATAATAATAAGATAACGATAAATATTAAGAGCAGAATAAATGAGTCTGTGAGACTTGTGTAAATTTCATCGAAATTATTTAATCTGCAGAATATTAAAATTCGAGGAATAATTATAACAAAGGTATTTAACAATTATATTAAATACAAGACGCTGCTGAGCTGGCGTTCTTCTAAAATAGCCCAAATCAGCACCATCGTATATTACGTTTGTTAATAAATTGTTAATATTTGTTCATACCGCAAAACTATAAATGACTCTTTATTTTTCCATCCCCTCATTCTTTTTTTCTTCTCCTACTTTGTTTGAGAAAATACATTCTGAAAATTCTCAACGTCTTAATACTATAATATTTTGGCATCAAATTTCGCTCCTGAACTACTCTGGTGTCAAAAGAATCCACGGGGTGCCGTAACAGAGGGGTGAGAAGTAGCACATTCTTCAAAACTGATCCGCTACATCATCCAGGTGAGAGAAAGAAAAAAAATTGTCTATTCATAGCAGAAAATATCTCGAACTAGAAAAAGGATATTCAAGCGGGTTTGGCTACTCAGGACCGAAACACGCGGGTGCCAAAGGTGGGGGGGGGGGCATTATTTATAATTTATTAAGAATTGTACGAGAAGTCTAACCTCTGGAACTCAAAAATAGGAAAAAAAAATGGGAACGTTTTCCCGTGCCGAATGAACTGGCTTCGGAGAAAATGTGGGAAGGGTTGGGTTCGGGAACTAGACAAGGGTTTATTTGAGGGTATCCTAACCCTCTCGGTCACCTTTTCTGGACTACGACGATGCAGGAAATGGATCTAATGCCAAAGGCGCGCGCTTAGCACGGGTGAGAGAATTCGATGTTTTATATTCAGGGGTGAAAAAGGGGTTCAAGCGTACAGCGGATCTGACGTTGACGGTTTTGACAGCCCATTTCTGTATTCTTGCATGTGTTCGCGTACCCACAGTTCACGATTCTCTCTTTCTCCCGTTCCCTTTTTCTCTATCTGGACGCATGCGGTACATGCCTACACCCGAAACCTTTCTGAATTACGTCTGAATTCTATTCGGAGGAGGCTTCAGATTATAAACCTTTGTACCCTTTGCGATTCGGGCTCAAAACGGACACGTAATCGCCTCGAAATACGTGGGGGCTCTCCGTCTCTGCTGGACCGTTTCAATTGATATTCGAGAAAAAAATTTAATATTGACGAAAGTCGTGGATCAACTTCTTCTCAACGTTTCACATTATGTCGAATAACTCAGCCAATTTTCAACCGATTCAAGAAGAATTTGATTTTTCTGAGAGTAGAAACGAAAGAGTATATTTTCGTTCGAAAGCCATTTTATTCCGTCAATTAGATCAAAAGTTACGGTCCTCTGGAGAAAAAAGTGTTTTGATAAGATCCACTGAAATCGGTTTTCGGGACGTTCTTCACATTATGTCGAATAACTCAGTCAATTTTCAACCAATTTACAGAAACTTGGACTTTTCTGAGAGAAGACAAAAATGCACACATTTTCGTTGAACAACCATATCATTCCGTCAATTAGTTCGAAAGTTACAGCTCAATGAAAAAAAAAAGTGTTTTGCTAAGATCTCACGAAATCGGTTTTCGGGAAGATGCTCACGTTATGCCACATAACTCAGTCAATTTTCCAACCGATTTCCAAAAACTTGGACTTTTTTGAGAGAAGACAAAAATGCGCACATTTTCGTTGAAGAACCATATCATTCCGTCAATTGGTCCAAAATTTACAGCTCAATGAAAAAAAGTGTTTTGATAAGATCTCACGAAATCGGTTTTCGGGAGGACGCTTGCAATCGCCGTACGGTATTGAGTTTTTCTTTCTCCAAATTTACTAACGAACTATGTTTGACGTTTCTCGTTTCGGTGTTTCGAAGCGATTTGAGTAGACCAAACACTTGAAATTCGATGAATTATTTCATCGATTCAAGTTCGGTTCTACCTGAAAGTAAAACGGCAGAAAACCCCTTTCGGTTCAGGGTGCAAAACCCGAGACAATAAGACCAAAATTGCGTTTCAGTATCGAAGGGGTTGCATAGCATAGAAATACGGAATCCTTTTCCTTTCTATTCCGTGAGAATTCGGTTTTTCGGTTTTCAACAGTGTCACAGTGTAAAAACACAGTCTACAAATGTGTGCTTCGTGTCAGACACGACATTGTTCGACTAGATGACATGACGGTTATAGCGGTGAGCGTAAAGTTTAATTGTTTCATTGCAGAGCGAGCGCGGTGGTATCAAAAGCCAGCAAACG
Source organism: Euura saliciscinereae (assembly GCA_018420115.1). NCBI lineage: Eukaryota > Metazoa > Arthropoda > Insecta > Hymenoptera > Tenthredinidae > Euura > Euura saliciscinereae. The sequence goes on along the minus strand of JAFFZH010015361.1, from coordinate 44,635 downwards.
TCAGATTGTGGGGGGGTTAGGTCATAATTGTGTCGAGACGTGAGTGTAACAGCGGTTATTGAAACAGTAGCTGAACAAAGGGCCACGAGTAGAACTTTTTCAACCCTTGGTTTTAAAATTAATTGTCCCTTACACCAGAGGATATAAAACCAAGTTGAAAGTCAAGAGAAAAAGAAAAAAAGAAAAAGGATCAAAAGTACAAAACAGAATGAAGAGTCGAAGCAGTCGAGTACCTCATATGTCGGACTGGGATTCACTTTTGTTATTTTTCAAAAACCTCTTTCACGAACCACGTCGGCCATTATTTCTTATTATCGATATTGAGTACCCGTCGAAAAAATACAATTGTTTCCGATAACCAAATGGGAACACTGCGCGGTCAAAGGAGAGTGCACTTGACCGTGAACAAATGGGATGTAAAAAACGTTGAGACTCCGGACCGGGTCTGAATCACATCGATGAAATACAGTCGATTTCGAGTTCTGTTTGCTGAGTACAAAATCCTCGGTCCATACACGCGCATTAGGGGTACAAATGTCAGGTACATCATACCTGAGAGAGGGGCTCTCGAAGGAGGCAGGCCAACCCCTTTCGCGGGGTAAAAAATTTTACCGAACGAGAAGAAAGAGGAGTAAAAAAAAAAAAGAAAACGCCAAAGGGGTTAAACCGATGTTGAATAGAATTTAATTTGGAAGTCGTATCGTGGCTGGTGCAAAAAAAAGGAGCAAACTTTTCTTACGGGGTTAAAGAGAGACTCGTTTAAATTAGATCATTGTTCAAAGACCGTGGCTTGAGAACTCTGACTCTGTATACTGTGTGGAAGGATAAATAACGGACCTTTTTTTATCATCAATCATACAAACTGTTTCGACTCTTCACTCTCCTTTTTTTTTCTTCTTCTCTTTGCACTCTGTTTCAAAATTAGTGAACAACTTCAGACATGGCACGAAATATTGCTCTAAATTTTTAATATCTTTCAATATCGAAGATATTTTGGGTTGTCAATCAATTTCAATTTATGGTTACAGCGATTCAAAAGTTTCATGGATTTCGATACTGTTTCAATACGACAATGAAAAAACGAATAAAGAAAAATCAGATCTAATTGAAAAGGCTTGTTTTTCGGGTATTCATGACACGACTGAAAAGCAAAAGTGAATCAAAGCTCTTGATCTTAGCGGTGGTAGGTTGCGAAAATTGGCTTTCTCGATTGAATTAGGTAGTATATAAGCCTTGTAATAAACGAAGACAATAAAACAACGACCATTTGCGATCCAAACGTCAAAGGAGTTCTGAAAATAGTCTTTTATAATGAAATGTGATCTTTGTGTAACGAGAGAAGCTAAGTGAGTTTCTCGATTATTTACCTCCATACCGAAGTCAACGATTCTTCTATACTTTTCAAACTGTGTATAACTTTTACCCCCCGTCTTGTTCGAAACGGCCGAAAATTTATTCCACTCCCTCCTTCTTCTGGGTCCTTCGATAAAAGCCTCATTCATACAAAAAGTTTCTCCTTCAAGAAAAGGCGCTGGGTAGGAGAGGAGAAGGGAAACAAACCCGAAAGCTAATTAATTAATTAATTAATTAGTGATTAATAGGAAACCACGACAACAAAATGGCGGCTATAGATCAGCCAACCACACCTTGCACTCAACTAACACGTAAATTGAATTGAAAATTTTCAAAGGTATAGCGTATCTGAAGGGTTACATGTTTGATGAAACCGTACGAGTTTAACCGTCGCTCTTTGAAAACAACGACAAGGTTTCAATGAAACTAATTAACCTCCAAAAATTGTTTCAAACGGTGAGGTTAAATTCTCTCAAACATCAAACCACATCGAATTCTTCGCTGCGTCTGGCGATCATGCAGTAAAAATGAGGAGTCCCCACCCCTTATATTTATGTAGACTCCACAACGTGCTCAAAGCCATTTTCCAAACGGTATTATTCTCATTGACTTATGAAGCAAGGAGAAGTAGGCACGACTCAAAACGTACTCCGTTCGAAGTTCGAGTGGGCTGTATAACCATAACCCTCGCGTGGGACCCGAAACCTGGTGGCTGCGGTCTGAAGCACCAAAGTAGTCATAACCTCAAAAAAAAGCTTCGATTAATCAACCAGATTCAAGGTCTTCAAAATTAACCGTAATAATATGGAGATTCAGGTAGAGCACCACACGTATTCGCACATTATAATACTCGAGAGTGGCTATTATGGAGCACGTTGGTTTTTTTTCAGATGGTAGGGGGGGGGGGGGGGGTCTCATACCCTATTCTCCACGAGTGTTTTTGTCTCTCGAACTAGGAGCCTATAGAAGTATGAATTTTCTGGGGGTCACCGAAGATGGATGACGTGGTTAATGGTTTTTTATTAGACACCTCAACGGCGAACAACAATGTAACGGATAATAACTCATTGAAATTATCCGGTAGCCATGGGGATATTTTTTAGAGCGAGGAATAAAGATCGAAAATTAATTTTATGACGAGTCGAAACAAACTCGTACCGACGAGCCTGACGAGGTGTAAGAGGCGCCTTGGAGGTGCGGAGGGCCCTGTTAGCTCAACCCAAAACTTTAATTGCGATTAAAACATACAGCGTTACTCGTTCTTCATGCTCCAAAGGTTCTCGAACGTCGACGACACGTGCGCTAATAGGGAATAAAAGGCAAGTGCTATAAAACGAAGTTAAAAAAAATAATAATAAAGCTCGAATGTATCCGACTTTTTTAATTGGTCAGAAAAATGGTTAACGATTTTTATCTGATCAGCAGTCAAGAGGACCTTGGGAATGATCTCGTGTACCCGAAACGAGGGCACTCGAGACCTGAGCCCAGGGTATCGTTGAAAATCAGTTAAGTGGATTTAGTGCGTTACATATGGCAACAACACGGAGAGACTGGTTTTCTTGAACCTCTCGAATAACCGTTCTTGCGTATGATTCGGTGAGTTGAATGAGATACGGGGTGCTGGTTTCAAAAGTACACTCTGTGTGTGTGTGTGTGTGTGTGTGTGTTACTTGGAAAGAAACTTTTCGGGATTAAACCCGAGGAAATACAGTGAATTGATTCTCAATAACACAGCATAAAAGTATATTGATCTTATTTGCCGAAGTTGGAGCACGCACTACCCGACTACTTTTGTGGGCTGCTTGCACCTTTTCATGGCAAATAAGCCACTACCAGGATGCCCAAGGAACCGGAAGTCCTCCGTTTCTGTGGACGTGGGAAATTACAATATTTGTATACACATTGAAGATACTTTTCTGTTATCATAGAGTGATCGCTTCTCGGTAACAAATCTGCGATGATAAATTCATGGTTTTTCCATATGATTTATGACTCTAGACCGCGTGTCATTTAGCCGGCAATAAAACATATGATATTATCCCAAGCGTAACGATGTTGTGTGTTATTACTCCACACTGTTGAACGGAATAACAGATCGGGCTCACTATGGGGTTGAAGACCGTGGTGGCAGGGGGTGGACTGGCTCAAGAGCCGAGGGTGCAAACCGATGATTAATGTATCATCAGCTGACAGCCCAAGCTCGAATAATCGCTGGCCCACCAAGTGGAAGGGACAGATTTCAAGGATTACATTGCCATGTAATGTTGTGTCTACCTCATCACCCGCAATAATTGATAATTTGACATCTGACACGATTATTTACACAATTTTATCAAGAGCATGCCTACGTCCACTTCCGGGAAGAGTCTTTCCATATTGAGACAATCTCGATTTCGAGAGATTGGGAAAAGTATTGAATCGTTTTAAGATCGTTCTGATATTGTGACAATACTGGAATATGTTAAAACAACTGCCATATCGTGGAAATACAGGAACATCGCA
>JAFFZH010015361.1:12617-26880 GCA_018420115.1 Euura saliciscinereae | reverse complement strand
CCCCCCCCCCCCCCCCCCCCTCCCTAATTATCCAATCGCATGTTACGTTTATCCGGCCTCTGCAGCAGCTCCGACGACGTCGTCTTTGTCGATTCTGAAACAGAGGTTTTGGAATTCGTTCGTAACATAGCAAGTTGAGGTTATGTAACCGTTTTAATTGAAATCGTTCTAAATTTACCGTAGGTACAACGATTATTATCACAGAGAGGCCTTCTAAATCCACTAAATTACCTTTCGAATCGTTGCCTTGCATTTCTGTTGCTAAGATAACACTATACACTAACAACGTTGTACATACAGAATGGAGTCTAGCCTGAATGGAATTTATTGAAAAAAAAATTTGTACAAAATTTTTTTTTCTTTTTTCAGTCATTTTTTTTTCAATTTTTTTATTATGCAAGGCAGACACACGCGTAGAATGAATACAAATTCCTTTAGAAAAGAACACCGCGAGGCTGCAATGAAACAACCAGACGGTCGGGTGCCGATAATAGAAAACAATGGATCACTTTTCAGAGAGACCCCCCCCCCCCCCCCCCCCCTCCCGTCGTCGTCTCTTGTTTTATACCACGTATATAGTATATGTATCTATATGTTGATACTGTGACACAACCTAACCTAAAAAGAATTCCATACCACAAACCTTCAACTATACAGAGGCGTCAATAAAACGTGTATTTTTTTTACCTCTTGTTTTTTTCATAGTCTGATTAAAAACGGATTAGGATCGATAAATTCTTTTACCTTTATAAACTCTGAGGGTATTGTCTAGCCGCACGGGTGGATCCGCTATACCTTGGTCAAAATGCGTTATATATTAAGACGTTACAAAGTATAAAATGGAAAATTAATTAGATAAAAAAAAATTCTAGGGCTATGCCACGCTATGATGGGATCGTGTTAACCTCTTATTATACCGTGTCGAAATAACTCAATGAAGAGAAAAAATAAAAATAAAAAAATAAAATGGCCGTGTCTCGCTCTGTATTCATAATTAAGGGGATCGGTACACCGTGATTCAACAAATTCTCCATACCGCAAAAATCATTTATCCAAAGTTTTTTTCAAAAAGGAACGAGGAAAATAATTTTTTGACCAAGTTATCAGCACAATAGTAACTAGATTGTCGCTAAATTTCGATATAACTGACCATAACTTATCACAGGATTTCTTTTTCTCAGTTTCCCTCGTTCAGGTCATGAAGAATTGTTCACTGAAGAAAATGAGACTTCGAGAGACGTAACCTTACGACAAGTCAATTTTTTGTTGTGAAATAAACATTCATATTTTTTTATGGCCACGTCTTACCTGCCGTAGAAGTTTTTTTGTTTGGTTCTTATTTCTTGTCGAACGTCGCAAGACGATGGTTTATTGCTTGCGATACTTCTTGGAAAGTAAATGACGGTGGGTGCAGCCTCGATTTGAGAAGAAAAAATAATATTTTTATAATATAACAGGGTGTCGTAAAGTTATAAAGAAATATAAGTGCGTCCATTTTATAACTGTCGAATTGTTGTTGTTGTTGTTGTTGTCGTCTGTAATACGAAAACAATAAATAGACAGATTTTATAACTAAAGACGAAGTATAATTGAACGCTTAGAATTATTGGGATTTGGGGCTGAGGGTAAGGGTATTTTGGGACCGTTTGACTCCGTCCATTGTACTTATAATTTAATTATACGTTACAATGGTCACGTTTATTGGGGTTGCAGTATACAGTCTAGTACGGACATACCTACAACAGTATGAAAATGAAAAACGATTAACAAGTCGTAAATAACATTTTCCCCTAATCCAATTTCACTGACAATGAACGTCTAAATTACTAGCCCAGACTCGTACCATTATCAGAGAATTTGTGCCTTTTCGGGAATATGACATTTACCTACCTACACCTAACAGCAGTAGGTAAAGCCCAATAAACGAATTTACCGTTCGGATATAATACTATACCGTTTTCCGCGAAGCGATATTCTGCACAAGTTTGGCAATATTTGGGTACCTGCGCCCAACTCGCCACAAAGACTTCTTGTGCTCCTTCGGCTAACTGTGTAATATAATGTTTATTGTGAGTCGCTGGTTAATTGCCAGCAGTTTCAAAAGGGTTGAAGGGAGGAAGATGGTCAATTATAAGGTATAACGGTAAAAATGACCTCGGATATTGTCTGTAGATATTATTCCGAAGGATATTGAAATTCTGAAAAATTTCATCAATATTGTTACCTAAGGGGAGAATATAACTCAAGATTTTGACCGACACATTATTTTTATTGGTGAAAAACTTCAAATTATTTCATTTATTTCAATTAATTTTTTTCATTTCACATTATTTCAGTTATTTGAACCAATTTTTTTTTTTCAAATTGACTTTTTAAAGTTATTTTCGCGGTTGGCTCTCATCATTTCAGTTATTTCCACGGTTATTTCTCATTATTTCAATTACTAATTCTCATCATTTCAGTTATTTCTCACTATTCAAGTTATTTCCACGGTTATTTCCCGTTATTTCATTCATTCTCTCAGTTATCTCATTCATTTGCTCAGTTATTTCCCATTATTTCATTTATTTCTCATTATTCCAGTTATTAATTCTCATCATTTAAGTTATTCCTCACTATCCAAGTTATTTCCGCGGTTATTTCTTATTATTTCAGTTACTTCTCAATATTTCACGAGCTAAAGACACGTAATTCCAACGATTCATTTTATCCTCGATTGTGACGTCATTGAAACATGTTATCGATAACATATATCATTATTGCAATGTTTTATCAATATTGTGGCACTAATATTACGACATTCCATCAATATTTCAGTGAATTGTTACATTTCTTCAAAGAATGTCTTCTTCTCTCTGGACATACTAAAACATTTTTCGAAGCACTGCTGACTGCGGGGGTTAATTTGTCTGTCCGTCGATGAAAGGGTTGAAGGAAACATGTTGAATTGTCGTAACGGTGAATACGTCCTCGAATATTTTCAAGAAAATCTCTATATCCATGAGAATGGTCGTGTGCAGATTTTAAAAGGCTAGGATGAAACGGTCAACTGTATAACGTGCTGAGGAAAGAGAGTTGAGAATTTCTTGGACCCGCAAAGCAAAGTGTCGGTTGACAATGATTCAAAGCCGTTCAACAATGGCTCTTTGAGGCCTTGCGAATGAGGCATAAAGGATATTTATCCCCGTCCAAAGAAAGCCTTAAACTGTGAAGGCATGTTTTCACCATTGTCACCGGAATAATGGCAGGCCTGCGCGGCACAGTGCAGTGGCGATCTCAGCCAGGTGCTGGTCCTCCCTTGCTCTCAGAGCCGGACGTTTTCACGAGATAAAAACAAAAATTATAATCCGTGAAAAAGGAGGAAATTTGGATGAAGTCAGAATCCGGCTATACCTCATCGAGATTTGCGCACATGACTTGAACAATGACCAAGTCTGCCCACAGGACGTAAACTGAGGTAGACAATGCCCTCGAGTGACCAGGAGTTTCAACTAGCCCATGGTATCCGAGTATTACGCGGTACAATGGACGTGAAATTACGTCAACGATTCTCATGCTAATTCTCAACGGCATCCGCCACAGCTGCAACACCAGCCACCTCGCGGTGGCGCACCAATAAAAAAGACAACTGGAATTAAAAATGAACAAAAAACTTCGGGTTCGCATCATATCCTATCCAAAGTTCATTACACATGGAAAAATTGACTTTTTCAAAAATCAGTTGTCGTAAGGTTTCAGACACACGGTTCATCCGATAATATCTTTCGACATCTCATTCTCTTCGGAGAGCAATCCTTCATCGTGTGAACGAGGGAAAATTGAGAAAAAATTTTTTGGACCATGTTATCAGCAAAATAGTGACTAAATTGTCGCTAAATTTCGATAACTGACCATAACTTATCACAGGATTGTTTTTCCTCAGTTTCCCTCGTTCATGTGATGAAGAATTGCTCTGCGAAGAAAATAAGACGTCGAGAGACGAAATCGGAACAACCTTCACGACGAGTGTCCCTGATATCATGTGCAATAATTTTTGTACGATAATGACGTCGATATTCAGCACAATATTTTCTTCAGTGTAACTTACGCCTCGTATGACTGTATGAGTTGGAATTGGTCACTGTAAGAAGGTAGCAGCCTCAAATAACGATCATTGTGCAAATCTTCCTCTCCGCTGATCGTGTTAAGCGAATCTCTCACCATGTGTTAAAAATTAACATCCAATCACGCCAGGTTCCTTGTGCCCCTTGCACTAATTACGTTTAGAACAACGAGAGCAATGCGGGAGCGTCAAGTCAGGACCCTTCGCCTTGGGTCGTGGGTGTCGGTGCAACTTTTTTTCTTCTTCTTCTTCCTTTTTTTCGACTCACTCTTGCATAAAACGTGTCGTGCATGCATGGTCGGTGCGCATAACCAAAGTGAGATTCATCCGTTAGTGCAGAGACGGGGGCTGCAGCTGACTGAAAAGTTTAGTAGCAGGATACGAGACTACCGCGAGCGTAGGAGTTATCATTATTTATTTTTTTTTTGTTCTTCTTCTCTACCGTACAACGATTTAATTAAACGCTGCCTTTTTTTTTCATTCTTTTCATCTGGTGTGAGAAAAAAAAGGCGACACGACGGAAGGCTTTGAGAAAAGAGACATTATGTTATAGTCGAGGATAAAGGACTCTGAGAATGACGAGGTGTCGGTCTAGAAATGTTTTAATGTCACCGCCAGAGATCAGAGGCATATCTACCATTGCGTGAGCGTGTATGAATCTGAATGTGGAGTCACTCGTTACTCGAGGGTTGACAAATTTAAAGGATACAGAACGGCAAAAGAGAATTTTCCCCGAGGGAATGTTTTGCTACATTGATGATGGGACCGATCCCGCGGTTAAGGATACTGCGAAAGTTCTTTTTCTGAGCCGGATGTCATATATCAGGTTGAAAATCGATTTCTAATCCGTTATAGATTTGGGAACGCACGTTTTTTTTTCTCTCGTTCGCCTTAGTTTATGTGAGAAATAGACCACACAGAACTTCGCGTGTAGCACGACCTTTGCAATATTCCAATATTTCATCAACATTGCATTCAATGTATGAAAATAGTGGCACATCGCGATATTTGGTAGACATAACATTGTCAACATTCTGGGGAATCAAAATATGACTTGTCGCCATTAAATATGACTCATCAACATTGTTGCAAATTGAAAAGTTTCTTTCACACAGTCGAAAATTCCGAATTCAAACATTTTTTTTAACATAGTGGCGATTTGAGACATTTCATTGACACTGTGGCTCATCAACATCGTTGCGAATCGCATCATTGTATCCCCTTTTCGGCTCATCAACATTGCAGCAAATCAAGAATATCTGTCACTCCATCAATATTCATACTGGACAACATTGGTTTTGTTCTCTTCTGTGTTTCGCTCATGTCAACAATGTAGAAAATTGCAACACGTCATTGATACTGTGATCCTGTATCTCCTTTCGAATTGATTGAAATCCTGGCAAATCAAAATGTGTCATGACCCCATCTCCTTTTTGGCTCATCAACATTGTAGCAAATCAAGAATATGTGTCATTAACGCTGTAGCACATTGGAAAACTCTATCAATATTCAAACAGGACAACATTGGTTTTGTTTTCTTCTGTGTTTCGCTCACATCAACATTGCAGCAAATTTGAACATGTCATTGATACTGTGATCCTGTAGCTCCTTTCGGAATGATTGAAATCCTGGCAAATCGAAATGTGTCGTGACCCCATCTCCTTTTTGGCTCATCAACATTGTAGCAAATCAAGAGTATGTGTCGTTAACGTTGTGGCAAATTAGGAGACTATCAATATTCAAACTGGACAACATTGGTTCTGGTTTCTTCTGTGTTTCGCTCACATCAACAATGTAGAAAATCGCAACATGTCATTGATATCATAACTAGACACCACATTGTGTTTATTTATTTTTGGCTCATCAACATTGAAACAAATCACAATATTTCAATATCATCAAGATATCCTCATGTTAGATGAGTGAAATTCGAATAACACGGCAATCCTTCGAACACCCTGACCAGGGGGAGGGGTACAGTGGACCATGTTAACATTGCAGCAATTTCTCATCAAACTTATTTTTCTGGTACCAGCGCGGTATTCCTAGGTCTGTTTATAAAAGCGGTATAATTGTAACACGGTGTGTATTTATATAATTACGTGAAAATTGATAAATGGTAATTTAATAGCGTCGAGTCATTCAGCACCACGTGATTCACAAAAAGCTTGATAACATATATATATAACTCGACAAAACTCAGACTTCAAAGCTTTTCCGCGTGCCTTTTGGCTCTTTAGAACCTCTGCGGCGGTAACCAACACGCCAATTACAGTTAGCACCCCAGCTTCGTTTTCGTTTTACTCCTCACGCTGATCTGTGTGTTTTACCAACCCTAACCTCAATAGAAAACCGCGTGTGCGGTGCGAGAAAACCGCGATGGTCGTAGTAGTGGGGGTGTTGCTAAAAGGGGGGAGAGGGGGAGGGGGATGCTAAAGCAAACGTTTGCACTAACTCGCGTTTAATGTTTATATATTACTATTCATTCGAATATTTCGCGCTAAAGTTAACCCGTTCGCGTAATACGTCATTTTTCTCCTCAGGCACACACTTCTACAAAGAAGAGGGGTACGGTAGTAACAACATAGAAGTGGTGTAGAGAAAAAGAAAAGAAAAACAAAATTAACAAAAAAAAAAGAAAGAAAAAACACTTTTACGTCCAACCAAAAGCTATCCCCCCCCGGTTTACTAATTGGCATTGAAAAAAGGTGCTGACGATAACCAAGTGCCGTGCCGCAAGCCACGCACGCGTTGCACACAGAGGCTTGCGGCTAGGTTCATGTAGCGGTAAAAAAAAAGCAAATCGTGCCGATTTTTTTTTTACTCTCTTCCCGCAACAAGCGCAGTGAATCAAAGAGAGCTTGATGAAAATAAATGTTCATACCGCAAAGCTACTCACTTGTATGTGACTAATTCATGAGAGAAAAAAAAATGGACGTTAAATTAATTAATTAATTAATTAATTAACCTGTGACGATGATGAAAGCAGGCCTTTGGAGCTTGCGGATATTCATGTATATATGTATATATAGTATATTTGGAATGTTCAAAAGGGGAGCTTGGAAAAGGGGTACTAACATGAGTAATGAAATTGCGCACCAACTCCGGTCGGCGCTTCGCACCTCAAAAATTGGTTCTACCACGTTTCATTCCCTTAGGAGTGGAATTTCAAAAAATCCTCAAACTACTTTTTAGGTATTTGAATAAGCAACCATCTGAAGCAAAGACGGAGTCAATATCTCATCGGGCCGAGGAGATATCGATGAATCCGCAAAAACATGATTACCCCTTTTCACCCGCTTGGGGGAAGGATTTCGAAAAATCGCTTCTTAGTGGGTGTTTATTAAGGGAAGGGAACATGTTGCCCAAATTTCAAGTTTCTAGGTCAAGGGGTACGGGCTGGACGTTGATATCACTTGTTCCTTTCTAGATATAGATAGATAGATAGATTTTTATAATCTGTAATTGACAATTGATTAGCTACCGGCGACCAATCTTATCTGACTTTTCGAATGAGAAATCGGATGACTCGGGTATTTTGTAATTTACAACTGAATTTTCTGAACGTAGGGTAAGTGGATAATATTTGTATCATAAAACAATTCGTTTAGGGTGGAGTTTAGGACGTCCTTGGGACCAAGAATTTTGTTATATGGTCTTCTGGGACCAGGGACAGCCTGGGAAAAATATTATCGTTTGAGTTAGAATTACCACCACCCCTCAATGTGTTTCCTCGTTACTGGAATCTGTGACCGTGGAGTATAGAGAATACTAGAATGTTTCCAAAACATGGTGTAACTCGAGAAAGGAGGCCATTGTTGGAAGGAGAAAAGGACCGTAAAAGCTCGTCCTCGGGGAGACAAGGACGTTCATGGTAATGCTGGGTGACTCTTTTCGACCCTGGGTCCAGTTCGGAGGGCAATAAATACCTAAAACCGATATTGACGTGTTGTAAAATTTTTGAACCACCAGAAACTTTGCCTGATACACGCGACAGTGTCCAGTTCTGGGACCAGTGGGTTAACACATTTTTGTGGACAGTTTCAAACACTGTAGCTTGAAGTATTCTATAGTTTTTCAAATATTCCAAAGTCTGGAGGTATCTTCAATTTTTTAAGGGTTACATCAAATAAAGTCTTGGAGACATTTGAAATATTTGAGGAACCCTGAAATCAGTCGGAAAAGTTGATGATTTTCATTCAAAAGTACAGAACAAAAACTATTCCATGATTGATTTGATTTTGATTTTACCGATTTCACAAAGAAAATATTTAAATATTCTGAATCTTGACGAGAATCTTTCATCCCAAATTCAGTGAAATCGTTTCGGAAAAGTTATCGATTAAAATTATAAAAGAAAAATGACAGATTTTATTGTGAAATGGAATAAGATAAAACATGGGGGGGGTATCGGAAGCTTGTGAAGTGTCTGATGTATGTATATACAGCATAATCGTGAAATAAATCTATGAGGACAGTTCGCATGGTCCGTAGTTTAACAAAGCTCGAAAGGTCCGGGGAATGTCTGTAATCCTCACTAAGCAGTGAGAGAAACCGGGGGGGGGGGGGGGGGGGTTACAATCGAAAATCCTGCGTTAAAAAGCAAACTCGAGGTATTGAAGCGTTGGTTACAATGGGCGTGCGTGGAAAATCGCCCGTAACCTCGGTTCTGGCACGGTAGTGGCCCCTCCTCTCTTTTTCTCTCTCTCTCTCTCTAACTCTCACACTACAATAGATATTTGAGGAAATACGTTTTCGGTACCACAATACTGGACAATGCTGGGCGATATAAGTGCCTACATGTTGCATTAGTCCTACACAAATAACCGGATGCTTATTCAATGAATAAATCACACCGCACCGTACGATGACCGATCGTAAAAAACAAAATAAACTAATTTTTGTTGATCTCAGCAAACAACAAGAAAAATGTCTGTTACCATTCTGCAACATTTTTTGGTTCAATGATTATCGAGAAGTTTTCATTGTATGGATGAAATGCCACGATTTGCCACAATGTTGGAATTCAGTAGAAAATATGTAGATGGAATTTTGTTATTTTGTAGTTGAAATTTGGCTACAAAGCGATTTTATGGAATGTTGAAAATCGCTACACGATCCAATGTTGACATGCTGCAAACATTTGCTGCCTTGTTATTGTAGGAATGAAAGAAGTTAGTGATCCGAATGAATGAATTCATCTGATCTGAACAAGTAATTTGGGATTCAAATAATAGCAAGCAAAATTATATCAACATTGTAGAACCTACGACATTCCATACATTTATTCTATGGTAGCGAATGACATTCTGATTGTGATGACAACGAATTACAACGTTGTATAATATTGTGTAAAAAATGGCACCACTGTGGGAATTTGCAACATGCAACAAAAATTGCAACATTTGATTATTTTGTAGTTTTTCACTCGTTATTCTAGGTATGAAAAAACTGATCACGCCCGTAGAGAAAAAAAAATAAAAATCGTTGGGGCAGTTGCTGCTGCTGATGTGATTATTTGATGAACAGATAATTACGGGGTTAATTCACCAGGGTATAAAGTAGCACTACAAAAGCCTCAGGGCCAATGGGGGTAGATCTTGAATTCTAGATAAGACAGGCTTCTGGTGGCGCGGATTTAACACAGGGTACGTTTAACGTTCGCATGGGTCACGATGCAATCTCGAATTCTAGAGGATGACGGGCACCTGGATCGCACGTTGAGTTTTGCGAAATTGTTTTTCACGTTGAAAAATTGCAGAAGTCATTCGCCGCCCGAAATTCGAGAGGATGATGAGCTTGTGCATAAATTCATGTCTTCGTTGTCTGATAGAAACCTGAAGAGATATTCTTCATGCAAATTCATTTGGATCCTGCAACACGTGCCATTTGTGCCAAACTACTCAGGCAGTCACCCCACCTCAGCCATCAATCGTTCAGCTAAATTTTAGCGAACAGGTATCACTGTGTGTGGAATCGATGCTAATTTTCTCAGGTACGACCCTGGTCTCGCTCTTTGCACAGGGTGTTTCCTGAGTATGCTAATAAATTGGCGTTTAATTTTCTAGGGGATGACTTCGGGGTCTCAGAAGAGCCTGGAGTCGATCGAACTGCATGAACGTGGCCCACGTTTTAGATGATAACTGATATTCTAGAGTTTTTAGAATCCAGAGTCTGTGATGCATCCAGACTAGATGAACGTTTCCCGGTCTCCTCGGATCGCATACCTTTTTTTTAATCCGTCTATTGTCATGGTGACGTTGTCATGTTGTTCACAGTTTCACATGGACTTTGACAGGGGTCGCAGTTTCGACCCTGAAGGTTCTAATTTTCACGGGGAAGAGGCTGGAAGTTTGTTTTATGATGTGTTGAAGATTGGAACAACTGGCTCAATGATAATCTAATCATCTAATCTGCATGAGAATCTGAAGCATTTCAGGTGTTTCAGTCTGCTAATTTTGTACCAGAAAGATTGTCAAGTTAAAAATGGATGCCAAATAGGTACTGAAGTGAAAATGCCCTAAAAGTATCAAATTTGTATGAAAATTTGTATTTTTGAATTTTCGGAATTACGGTCTAGAATTGTTCAATGATACATGAGGAGAAAATCTCAGTTCAGACGTTCACTAATTAATTGAGTTGAATCAAATTAATGGAATAATTGCTGGATTCCTAATTGTTGATCTATGAAAGTCGTCAAAATCGAAAGGAACCAAAATTTCAATTTTCATTCACAATAAAACTGTTCATGGACATTTTTTGTTGCTTTTATGAAATCTGCAATTCCGATATCAAATTCGAAATCAGAGACCCAAAAAACCGTGCTGTAACGATTTTCATTCAAATCGAACAATTTTTACTATTTTGGCCACGTTTTTTTTTTGCTTTGGCTTTGGCCCGCCTCCAGAGGAGGTCGTCTTTTTTTCTAGTGAATTTTACTAATATCTTCAATTAGAGATCGAAAAAAGACTCGAATACCTAATTTTCATGCGAATCGGATGATTTTTGGGGTTTTTGGCCAAGTTTTTTTGACAATGGATCCATCCTGTATTCGGTTTGAAAAATGTATTTTGAGTTTCAATCGACGGTTGAGAGAAGTCAGGCTCGATCCTGAAACCCTTATAAGTCCCTGGGGTGATGAAATGTTGCGTGAAATTGAACGATGTCAGTGTCCTCTGATCCTCCGCAGATGTACTACAAGTGCATTTGTCCTTTCGGTACTCTTCCTAATCACTGGGGACACCGGAGGTCCCGTTTCGTTTAACCCTAACAGAACCGGAGTGGCTAATAATTGTTCGACGTTTTGATCCTCCTCTTCGCTTTCCCCAAAATCGAATCCAAGAATTTCACGGATAATTAGACGATGGTATTGAAAGAAATTTACGAGTTCCTCGCTCCTCGCTCATCCTTCCACTGAGATAATCGGTTGGGCGTGTTTCGTGGGCTCTAAAGGACATCCAGAACCCTTTTCCTTGAAGTTAGCTTGGGCATAAATATCACTGGCAAAGTGTCCCTGAATCGGGTTTTGTAAAAGAAATGATAAAAAAAAAAGAAAAAGGAAAGAGCATAGCAAACACATTCGGGAACTGGTTTAGTTCCCTTCGAAAACGCAGACCTCCTATGAAATGGCACAATGAGAATTGAGTTTCATAACCGGGCACCGGTGACAATGGATCCAAATTGCGTTACAACTAGGGTCTGAATTTATGCCTTCCGAATACCTGGGAGAACCTCAGGCCCCGGTTGTCCAAAAAAAAAAACAGAAACCCCCCGAATCGAGTGACATGTGTTTCGTACTTGTTATATAGGGAATAATTACCCTTTGTCGAATTAAAAAGAAAAAAGGTCATAATTCAGTGGGCAAAAGACCCGGCGACTCTTCACGCCTGACAATTTAATTTTTTCAACCAGCTAGTCAAAGGCTTGATCGTTGCTCCTTCTTCCACATCGTAAAACTCATTCCACTGTGAAAGTTTACTTCCCAGAGTCTTCTTGAATCAAAAACCGAGAGTAGAATAAATTCCTTCAGGCTTGTACCTAACGCAGATCAGAGATACCGCAGGCTTGATAGAGGAACCATCATGGGGGCTGTCTTCCTGCGGCGGCGGTCCTTTGCCTCGTTTGCCTCGGACGCCACTTTGTCTGGCGACACCTTGGCAACTGTTTGGGATATCGGTACTCTACGGGAGGTTGGACATCCCGGTTTCCTCCACCGAACACCAGATCATAATCGCCAGTGGTTATTCAGTCTCTAGGATAAACTGAATATTTCTCTCAACGGTTCCAAATTCCAGGATCAAATTGGATCAACCGGTAAAAAACTGTGACTATCCTCGATATCGGAGGAAAACTTGTTCAGGTAGGCCGCGATGAACATGTTTGATCAGTGTCACACAAATTGAGGACGGTAGCGAATTCTTTTAGCAGAAGAAAGAAGGAGGTATTCTCTGAGGTATTCCGAAAGAGAGAGAGAATCAGAAAAATTCCGGACTACCGAAATGGTCCAGTGAGTGTTTGGACCCGGTATCCAGCGGCGAGGGACCATTGTCAAAACTCCTGAGAGTCATGATAGCGGCGTTATGCTGGTCCACGGAACGATGTTTCTTATTCTGGTATCAGATTGCCTCCTTTGCCGCCTACCGTTACGGAAGCTTTTCATTCACCATGGAATAACTAGACGCACTGTTGGTACACTGCACAACCATCAAATGCCATAAAGTACACTAGGACCATCGTTTATCAGGTGCGCATCCACTGTTTTGGAGTAATAGCGAAGTTCACCAAGGTTCCAACATGCTGCCAATATCGAAATTGGCATTCTCTCCTTCTACCTACATGTTGAAGAATGTGCTTCTTCCACATGGTTGAATGCTGGTCTGGATAAGAACGTGGTTGAATGGAAATAGAGAGAGAGAGAGAGGGTATAATTGACATATCTGATGGCCTGCTGTACCGCGCGATGTTTGAGATTACATATTTTGATCTCATGCTAATGCTGTACAGAAGAGGCAGGCGTGCCTTACTTCATGGATAGCGGACGGTATGTTATTGTGAGTTCAAGATTGAATGGTTTGAGTCAAGGAGATGAGGCTGCTGCATCGCAGTTACGAGTGGGAGCCTCCTCTGATCCTCGTGGATAGAGTTTAAATACCAGAGTTGAGGTGAGTATTATTACTGTATAAAACACTTTTTATGTTATCGTTCTTTTTTTTCGTCGTCATCCACCTCTCCTGGTTTCTGGCTTCATTAGATGACCCGACGGTACCGGGATCACAATGTTTGTACATTCGGAGTCTCTCAAGTATTCGATATATATTCATAATCTAATCCCAAGTTTTAGGAGCGAGTCTAGCTGAGCACCTGGCGCAGCCCATATGAACAGAAGAGGGTATCAGGATCAGATAAACCCGTAGAAAATGACCCCATTGTAACACAGTTCAATTCTCTACTGTATCAGATGTTTTATTTTTCTGTAGTATACAAACTGATGAAACACTGAGAGGATTACCAGCACCAGGAATTTCTCGTGGGTTATATTTTGATTGATACGAACCTTTAACCCCGCTAATAAGCTCGGAAAAATAAAGAAGCCTCTAACGTAACGTAGTGTGATGGAAAGTCAGACCGAGACATTGACAGGCGTCATTACAAGTATTATTAAAGACTCGCGTAGACTCCGACAACGAGGCATAGAAAATGAAAGTTTACTACGAATAATTGTTTCGTTGCAGTTTCTTAGTTCGTCTGAATTTTTGGGAGATTCAAAGTTTTAGGTTATCATAGAAAATTTCATGATTATATGAAATTATGTGAGTCAATTTTTATAAAATTCTACTTGACCAAATTTTAACGATATATTATATGAAACTATATGATTTCATATTATTTTTGCACACTTCTGTATATGAATATAATCTGACAAAAAAATTAAAAAATTTGATAATATTCAATGAAATTTTACTAAATCACGTTCATCATGGCTCGAATTTTTTCTAGGAAGATTATATGAAAATTTTTTTCCAGATAATTTCATATAATTTTGGATACTTCCATATAATCTGATGTCTAAAAATTATATGCGATTATATTCGTCATGTCTTGAGATTTTTTTCTGAATAATTTCATATAATTTCATATAAAATCATTTTTCAAAGTTATATG
>JAFFZH010015360.1:53525-91914 GCA_018420115.1 Euura saliciscinereae | reverse complement strand
ATTATTATTATTGAAAATGAATACTCTTATCATCTTGATTGTGGTTGATTTTTTTCCGATTTTTATCTCATCTCAAAGTACTCAATATTGACGACGAGACTCACTTTTGGTTGAGATTGTATAGCCTATACATCCTTAAACCGCACCTGTTGTATCAACTGAATGATCATGAAGTTCAACTATTAATAGTTAATAAATTGTTCTTTTCTATCAGTGCAGTATCCACTAGGCAGTTATCCCTGAATGATGATCTTTTTTCTTAGACCAATCAGGTATTGACTGATAGTAGACGGGGTACAAGCCAAATTTTGTAGAAAAGCGGCACTAAATGATTAAAGCAAGCCGCTTGGCACAGTGTTGCATAAGACCCTTACACATACAAGAAAAGATCTCTTCGCAACTAGGAACAAACTACTACCCCATTTGCCCCCAACAAGTGCGGCCTTGCACCAAGCCACCAGCATATACTGAGAGCGGCATATCAAGCAGGTCAGATATGGGGCAATCCATTAACGAAAAGCTGTGATGTTATTCTTTCGTCCCCATCAGCATGGGGACGGAAGCAAGATAATGAAAAGTGGGTACCAGTGTGGTCCCATCTCCCAGAAATCTGAAAAAAATTATCCTTTCTTGAGAAATGTGTCTGTAAGAATGTTGCGGATCACAAAGATGCTCAGTCGTCGAGTAGGCCTGCCATACACGATCCAATGCACAACATGCAAGGGTGGGTTCAATAACAAGAGCTCAACGCACATTGACGAAAGCGACGGAGAACTTTGAATGTTCCGTTACGAAAAAGAGGGAACACAAAAGTAGAAAAGAAGAAGAACAGATTCAAAAGATGGAAGCGAAAATTTTGTTTCAATTTGAAAAAATCTAAATTTTTCTTTCAATTCGAAAATTCCAATGTTAGTATTACTATTGTATAACGATCGCGAAAAAATGATGAAAAAATGTTGTCCTGGGCTTCAGAACCATATAGAAGGTGACAGAGGTGATTTAATAAACTTTTTTCGCAAAATCGGCGCCATCTTGAATCCTAATGGATGAAAATTGTGGTGCTGCGGGTCAAATCGTTCGTGAGAGTCTTATACAATACTGTGCCAAGCGGCTTGCTTTAATCATCAAGTGCCGCGTTTTTTCGTGTACCCCTTCTACTATAAGAATTCATGTCCCAATTCTTTTTTTTTTCGATGTGATAAGTGACTATTGGAATGTCTCCGCTAATTCCACCTGAAAAGTTAATGCATGCATAAAATATGCTGCACAATTGATGCCTAGAAACGGGTTCGCCTTGAACTTAGAATGACGCGCCTCAGGTCGGTGAATGTATTGACTGGCGCGCTTTTACTCGCGAGAATGTAGCCAGAGTATTCAGCGGCGCTCTCACCTCTAGCGGCAAGCGTGCAGACTACTACGCACGAATCACTCAAATCTCAAACCCCCATGTAAAATTTGTTAAATGTTAATAAATCTGCATTTGAAGAGACATGGTGTGATAATCGTCTCAACCGAATGCTTTATTTATTGCAAATAGTGCGAAATTTCCATAGTAGTTGGGACAACATAATGTATATTTACTTCATGTCAAGATATTCTTCAACAGTTGACGAATATTTAGCGAAATTTTCAAATAAATACGTTTATTTGTTATAAAGAAACTCTTTTCTCATTGTCAGTGTTCCAAAGAATGTGAACGTGAAAATGTTACGCCTTATTCTTTGTTATAATATCTGTTGGCGAATAAAAGGAGCATGTAGTTCGGGTTGAAAAAGGCGCAAGATAATGCGATTTAAAAAAAAAATTGTATTGCGGATTTCTTCACCAAATAAATTCACCTGTCAATATCTGCAAAGATCCAATCCAAATCTGATTTTTGAAGTGTTCTAATCAGGGCCTAACAGTGATAATCTTTGAAAATTATCCAATCGCACAGTTGTCAGAATGAAAGTGATACATGTCACAAAAAGTCAAGAGCGATGAAAAACGTGGAACTTGTTATCAGACCAACTGAACACCAAATATAAAACAATATGAATTTACTATTGGGCTACTCTTTTTCTGGAGTTCTCAATTGATATGCAGCCTTTTACGAATCCTGGAATAACTCAAAAAGTAATTTTCACCTACTTTTCAGATTTCAAAATGTAATTGATCACGAAATATTTATCGAATCAACTTCTAGTTTCACGGATGTCTTCTTTGATATATTATCAACGATTCCACGTGATGTTTTTTAGGTCTGGTCACTTAAACCAGATGAATTACTTTCATATTTATGAAAAAATAACAAAAAAAGTGCCTTTGTGGGGGAAATGATTGTTTCAAAGTTCATTTTTGAGAACTTCTTCACCGTACAACAAATTCCTCACGTGAATCTACTCTTCTGTCTATTCTGATATTGAAATAAAATTGAGATTGCTGTGACTCAAGTACTTGATCGCCAGTACCAATTTCAGCGGAGGGTTCCTCGGAGGTCTTTTGGGTGCATCGCATCGCATTTTCAGCTTATATGGATTATATATTGTGGTTTTTTAAATCTGTTTTGAATGTACAAGGTTGTTAGAAAAAGTTGGCATCGGTACAATATCGATTATAGAAAATAGTTTTTAACCCGAACTACATCCTTAATTATCCGATTGCTCATACAAGTAGATTCATTTCGTCTTCAACCAAAGTTAACTCATAAACCGAAACGTATCAATAGAAATCAGGAAATATGATATTTTACCACTTGATTGTCATGATGAACTCATGTATAGTACCAACCTGCACCTGTTCAATTATCATTATTTGATCTAATTTATGGATTTCGTGCACATAACATATAACCATTTTATGTTTAACACTATTTGCACGTAAACACACGTGTGTCCTTCACAGCGGGCATGAATTTAGTTCCATATACTAGTTCGAAGACACACACTTTGCAGCTATAAAAGTTGATATAGCGGCAAGAACGTTCACAAAATGTAATGGAAAATTATGAACGAGTATTCATGCTGAATTCTTTGTGTGAAACTTTGTTATCTTTCTTTCATTGTTCCACCTTGATTTCGATAAAGTTAACCTTTACCGAGATACAGCCAAAAAACTGAAAAATTTCACCTGTTTTCCAAGATGGCGGCGCTATGAAATTTATATAAACGTATTCCGATCCGGTTCTTGTTCCGGTTTTGTCCTGGTTCGCAGTATCCATGTCCGCATACAGGTCCACCGAAGAAATCAGTCACAGGAAGCACTTCCGGCTTCTCAATGAAACGTTGAGTCGTTCGTTAACGACTAAAGTTGAACACGTTTCTTGATAGAAAACTGATTCATTGTTTCGTCAGGTTTCGAAATTATTGTTGTTCTGCATGCGACAGCTGGAACAAAAAGCTCATTGAGACTCGACGATGTCGCAGTTACCGCTTCTTGATTTTCATATTCATTTTCTGTATCTCGACTGAATGGATTAACCGGAATCCATATTCACAGGTCTGCTGCTGATTGATTAGGCAGGCCTTGTGAAGGTGTTATTCACTTCAGAGTTGTTTATATCCGACTATCTGTGCTAGTCTCCGAACTTCACACACTCACTCAATCTGTCTGTCACCAACTCTAAATTCAATCAACTATCTCTATTTTATACAAATTATAAAAATTTCGAATAAACCAATTTATAACCATAGCCATAGTCTCTTCACACTAACTTATACATTTCCAATATACTTAACTTGACTCAAATAATATAAAAAAATGTAATCTTCAATCATTGTTCATTATCACTTACTTAATCATACAATACTAACGGAAATTAATTATATTCATTCTATATAAATTTAATATAGGAGAAAGGGAGTCATGTAAACTGATTCTACAATAATAACATCAGCAAAACCTTGTGTTCTCCGTACTGACCGGTAGTAATACTAGTCTAGCCTAGTTATCAGGGTTTACGTGAGTCTTAGCCAGTTAGGGGGTGTAATAACCAAGGTTACACAGAGACGTCTTATGGATGTCTTCAAGACGTCAGACATTTTCGTCAGACATCTCAAAATTGCCTCAAAATGGTCTTTAAGACCGCTGAAAGTACACGATATGATGTCTTATGTCCGCGAAATCGGTGTCTTAAAGACATCTTATTGATGTGTTAGACAAGTCTTATCGACGTCTTACAGAAAACTTATTGAAATCTTACAGAAGTCTTATTGAAATCTTACAATTTGGATGAGTAGGATTGTAATAAGGAAATGCGCAAAATGTTATACCTACTTCGAATATATTTATATATTTATGATATTCGTTCATATACACATAAAGGTACTAGAAGTGACACTTTCATTTTTTCGAATAAAAAATTAACGACAAAAATGATCAACTTTGTAACGATAGGAATTTATGTTCGTTTGAATGCAGGTTTTGATAAAATCAGGATATTTTGGGTGAAATTGTTTGATGGAAAAAGAATCCGTTTGGTGATCCAAGAATAAGCCAGAAAATGTTGCGATTCAGCTAATAGAAAAAAAAAAATTATGGAATAATGTTGGTCGCGACAAACATTGTTTTTGAGATGTATAACGAGCCACAAATAAAAAACTAAAATCAAACAAACAAATAACTTTTTTGCTACGCCTGTCTAGAAAGTCCTCTTCTGGGCAGCGTCTAGAGGCACCCTGAACAGACTTTCGCCAACGGTGTGGGAAGAAATTTTTCTTACATCGCTAGCAGTGTATCAAATGGCGTTGCAAAGAATAGTGTTCGATACACGTGCAAAAGGCGGCAATGCCTAACTCGTGTGAAGATGATCACTTGCTCTTCGTCTCGTCTCCGGTTCACCTCCGACTCGCCTTTGGGCTCTGGCTGCGCCGCCACACTCATTGTGCAGGCATTGCCACCTTTGTGCACTAGTATTGAAATATTATGAAAGTTCGGTTTATTTGAAGTGGTGATTTTGGTTTCTTCGCCGATCACTGCAGATCTTGTCGTTAATTTTGAGACGAACCCACTTTCCGACACCATGCTAGCGCCACGCTCGCATGGTCTGAATTAACTTAATTGTCGTTCGTTGTGTCACGTAGTTTCTGCATAACTGTTTCTAAACAAGAAAGATTATTATTCGACGTTCCATAGAGAATATTGATTCGATATACCTACATAGATTCATATACAGTGTACATCATACCAAAAATAATCTGCACTGTGGTATAGCCAGCTGTGTTGACAGTACTCTTCAATTGGAATGAAAATAGGAAAAATATTTTGAAAATGCTATCACTGTGTCATCATTGCAAACATAATGATTTGATATAACATTATTGTCCCGTGAGATCCTAAATCTGCAGTCCGTATAATGACGTCTTGAAGATGTCATTCTGACGTTTGTGTTACCTGGGAAGACGACAAGAATGCGATATTCTTAGGTTTTCATGAGAACCGTTCCAACAAATAATGATAAATATAAAAATAAATATAGAAAATGATAACACTAAGGTGCGATCGTGACATATGCGCAATAATGTAATATCTACATCCGCTTCGAATCATTTTTGATACTATTATAATAACGGAATCCGGATCCCAATTGCGGTACTTGACGTTGAAGAGTAGCATCATAGGTTGACCAGAAGCGAAACAGTTCGTGTGAGTCGTAAATCAGTAAATTTTACAGGATCAGCCCGTAATAATCACCCTGGGTCCATCCATTTTTCCATCTATTAATACAAGTAGTTATAAAAGACAAAAACTGGAAAAATGTATGATTGAACTCCTTTCCTTCTTTTATCCTCTCAAACCCCGAATCATCAAGTTCAACCTTCAAAATGAATGTATTTTCTGAAAGACACCGTACCAAACTATTTTTTTCATGATAGTTATGAATATTTGAGTAGAAAACCGTGTTTTCCGAACACTTTTTCTTCAGGATTTTTTTTTAGTACTTGAAAACTAAAAATTCACAGTTTCATCGATGAGTGCATATTTTTCAATGTTTGAATTTTGACTCAAACTTACCTGGTGTAGCTATCATGTGATAGATTACTTAGGTGTGATTATTACGAGTTAATAATTCCTTTTTTCCCAGATTATCATTACGACCCATTATCCTGCTAGCAATAAACTTCTCAGGTTTGCGAACACTCGCTATACAAATCTTCTCACGATTTCGTGTAGCACGATAAAGTTTTATGTATGTACAAGCGTGGTATCAATCCATAATTTTTTTTTCATGACAAAAACCCGCTATATGAACGAACACTTCTTCAGACCAGAGCCAGTAAAGCCTCATACTTCTAACTGAAGACAACGATCTTTAATGATACCGTTTCTCTTTTCCGAACAAAAGTCAATTGATAATGTGGACAGGAATCCGAAAAGATTGGCGTGTTTAACAATATCATTCAAAATTTGAGTCGACTGATACTCATCACCCAATAAAAACGAACTTGGGATAGTTTTAAGTATCTGATCTTCGATTTCCAATAACTTACAGATCAACAATG
This sequence comes from Euura saliciscinereae, assembly GCA_018420115.1. Taxonomy (NCBI): domain Eukaryota; kingdom Metazoa; phylum Arthropoda; class Insecta; order Hymenoptera; family Tenthredinidae; genus Euura; species Euura saliciscinereae. The sequence continues at coordinate 85,435 of JAFFZH010015360.1, read as the reverse complement.
AAATTTGTCTTCGCGATGGCTGCCCTAGCTATGGCTATAGCTGTCGCAGAATGCTTTCAGTGCGATCCACATTACTGTTCCAGGATTCGTTGCGTGAAAGTAAAAAAATGTAAGGCGGACGAAAGGCTCGTACGAAAGGGTAGTATTTGCAACTGCTGTAACGTCTGCCGTACAATAATCAGTAAGTACTTCGTGAGACGATAACGAAGCTTCATGACCGAATGATTCGCGGTGTAAAATTAATATTCATGAATTAACACTTCAACATATGTTACTCATACTCAACAATGAATTCTCGTCGTGTTTTCGTATTTATAGGAGAAGGAAAAAGCTGCGCGCGTCTGCTAGTCATCGGGGCTGTTACACCACCAGTGATATGCGAAGAAGGCACTCGCTGTTCTCCAAAGACTCGTACTTGCCTTCGTAACAAAGGATAAAGAAACCCGGTCACTCGAACCACTAATAAAAATAAAATGTTGTTAAAGTAGTCAACAATATCTTCTTGAAAATATAAAATACACAAAATGCGAAAGCACAACTTGTCTTTTTCGTAACCCTCAGCCTGAATTATACATGTAGACACTAAGTAGGTATGTAAGTGAAAAAATCGTTGAGAATCTTACCAGCAGATTGTATAGTCGTAGCGGGCATTGCTAACCACTGAACTGGATCACCTTGCAATTGAACACAGTTCTCGAAGAAGTACATTATTCGAATAATCTCAACTGCTTGGATAGCGTAACAGTGAATCGTCATTAATTTGGTGCTTGAAATTCACGTTAGTTCGATTTTCTTGGAGACCCACAGTCATTATCGATATATTCTCAGTTGCATCCATATCCTTACATTCTTTGAGGACACAATGTGAAGTGAATTCTCGAAGAGCTGAACCTGGAGATATCATGCGATCGATCATATAATCGGAAGAATCAAAGACACCGTGAATCATTCTCACATCGCAATTCATTCCTGAATCCAAGTGAAAAATGTTCACATTTATTCGCCTGTTGAATCTATGAAGACGACTTCAATGACAAGAGTCCGCAGAAAAGCGCCTGTGTACTTTGCGGGACCGATGTACACATCATTTTATACTATTTTCAACAATTCCGTGAGAATTGAAAGCACTATGAAGATTCAATTTTATACGTCTTCTCTTCTCTCTCAATTTTGAAGATTGACAAGAAGCATTGATGCTTTATTCCGTTAGCGAAGCTCATTAATCTTTCAAAATTTAATCAAAATCCCGAATATGTCAATATGAATACATGGAAAATGTCAATATGAATACGTGAGTTCTGTGCCATAAAGTAGTGATATCGCACAATGCAGAGTTGCCTGCAAGCCCGACGCCTGTATTACAATCCTTTGTCTACAGCAAACGCCTGAAACTTGTCCGGATTGAGTTATCGTTGCAAACGAAGGTTATTGTGGCCGCTTTGACAGTTGCCTAGCAAAAATCTGTGAGTAGCTGAAAGCTGGATCTGCATGGATGTAAACAATTAATTGCACTGTTTTTGGTCTGTTTCTTGTCAGTGGATCCGTTGGTGTACGCTATGACACCTTTTTCTGACTAATTAATGCACTCGGCATGATTTCAACGCCTCCTTCTCATCCTTTCCCTAGTGTTCCTCTCTTTGAATGAAGGTACGTCGCGAGCACCAATCTGGTTAATTAACATTGCTGGCAGCGAGTATCAAAAATACAATGCAAAGTCCGTTCTCCTGCCACAGGATCCGGTAAAATACACGAGTGGTTTTTTTCTTTCTTCTACCTTCCGTAGTAAGTCTATATCCTCCATCATTTTACGAGTCAGTCATCACGTATCAAACGTTGTGAGAAATGAATCCAAGACTTGTTGAAAAAAAACTGTTTTTTCGAACTCACGAATCATCATTTCTAGGATATTTTAACGTACTTGAATTTTATTCCACCAATTGAAGAAACAAAATTAAAAACGTGCAAATATCGTACAAGCGTACCGATCATGTTTCGAGCGCTGTTATCGGTTATGTAACGTAATGAGGTTACACAGGTGTGTCTTTCCAGTTGATGCAACCAAACCTTGATGAAATCACCTTGTGAATACTTGGAATTTATTCAGATCAGCCATGGCGTCTGTAGGTGGGGATGTCCACGTCAATTCACCTAACCTCCTTGATATCCTTGATTTTGTATGTTGTTGTTCTATCTCTTAAACCTCTTCCTGATTTTGCGATTGTAAAAAATCATAAATCCAGGAGGGTTGGTCTAAAAATTTAGTAAAAAATCAGAAAAACGTTTCAGAGCTGGAACAACCACACAAAAAATCAAGGATCCTATCAAGTAGTAATATCTGACCTGTTACTTTTCCAGGATTTGCAATTTGTATTGTAATATATTGGAGAGTTGGAATAAGAAGCTTATTGACTGTGGATTCATGTCGCTTGTGTATCGCGTCCACAAGTACTTTACGAGTTTTTAGTACATCCGGGTTTGAACGGGCTCGAGTCGTTATGCGATAACGCGCACGATAACTCCGTCGTTATATCAGGTTCATATGAAAAACAATTTTACGAATTTCGCAAGGATTTCAAGAGGATTAAAACTACGCTATTATCATATAAATGGGGGAGTGAATCGCGCGATTCCACTTGATGCTGGATGATCGTTGCGCTATACTGGTGATTTTGACGATAAAAAATTATATCTCGTTGCAACTTGGGATAATGGCTTTGGTTTTTACTGCGATTAACCCGAACTCGTTTTCTCGTAATCACTATCGTGATGTTACGACCACGTCATTTTCATACACTCATTAGAATAGACCATCATTTGTTTTCCTATTGCTGTAAGTCATATGCAAGACGTCCTTGGCTTGCAAATACATAATCGAGTGTTCGTGTCTGATCTGATGTTTGCTTGTTAACTGTAACCTCTCTTTGTTCAGCTTCTACCAATAACTCTCATCGGAACGGAGTGCGATCTGCAAATAACACATCAAGTCATGAGACTCGTCAATATGTCGAATACGGATGATGTATCCATTGATATAGACGGATCCGCGGTTCGTTTTCGGTCGCAGACGGTTATAGAACCTTTTCAACACATTTCGTTGATCCGATACCTGCTGCCGTATCCAACACCGCACGACACTCCGGTTATTTGCTCCTCGTAGCTCAGATACCTCCAAAATCATCGATCCAATGGATATAAAACTGAATTTTCTACGTTATTCTCATTCGATCGCAGAGTATGAATTCATACGACGTTCAATAAGGATGTAGTACGAAAGCGATCTACTGACAAATGAAAAATAATGTGAAAGCCTGGCTCAGAATCGACAAAATTTGTTTAAAAAGTTGTTTATAAAGGACGTTATTCGCTTTTAGAATACTGCGCCTGTGATGCAAGTCGATTCCTCGAAATGAAAATGAGAATTCAATACTTCCGTGCGAGTCACTGTTTCTTATTTCAAATACCATTCGAATTTATTTATTGTTCAAGCGTCTATGTATATCTCGCGTCGAGTGGAGGTGAGGTCAATATTATTTCACCACTGTAGGTATAAAAACGACTGCTGATAGAAAGCCAGTCCCTGACCAAACTTTGAAGAAAGTAGCTGGAACAAATCGGTAAGCTTTTTATACTGTGTATGAAACGATGCGTTTGAATACGAATTTTGCAAGTCTTGGAAAGTTCAAGATCGAAAAATTGACAACAGCAATACAAATTTATTGGTTCAACTGTTTTGTAGATTTGCGCCATGAAGTACATGTACGTTTCAATTCTATTGGTATCGGCGATAGCGATTGCGCTCGGATCCACTGCCTGCGATTTCGGTGCGTGTGCTGCAGTTCAATGTCTAGCGGTAACTAATGAAACTTGTCCTAATGGCGTTATCGGAAATAGCGGACCTTGCGGATGCTGTCCTGCCTGCCTGACAAAAATCCGTGAGTAGCTAATCAAAGATGAAGCTCCATTCATCGAAACAATTAATCACAGTGTCATAACAGACACGTGAGTGTTTTTCTGACTATAATCAATGCTGTCAGCATTCTGACTTTTCCTCCTCACCTTATCACTGGATTTTGTAGCAATCTGCGAAATACATTGGTTTTGTTTCTTATTTGTTTCCACTTCTCAAGCCAAGGACCAAGACTGTTCGGTACTGACAATGAAACAGCGTAACAATCCGGATCCTGCATCAGCGTGCGAAACAGGTACCAGCTGTCAATGGTGCCGTGGATCCTGGATTTGCAAAAAATGAAGCTAACGATGTTGGCCGAAGACTTGCTGAATGAGAACCGTTGTTCGATATACACATTCAGAGCGCGAAGCAATATTCGGAAATCGTTTCACTGACGTCATTGTAAAGATTATTTTACCAGTTGAATAAATAAAATGTCGAACATTTCAAAGAATGTGAACATGAAAATTTTATGCCTTATTCTTTGTAACATCTGTAGGCGAATAAACAGACCGTTTTAAGGATGTAGTTTGGGTTGAAAAAGGCCTAAAATATTGCGATCTTCAACAAACTTTGAATTGCAGATTTCACCTATCAATATCTGCAAAGATCCAATCCGAATATGATTTGTGAAGTGTTCTAATCAGGGCCCAACGTCGATAATCTGTAAAAATTATCCAATTTCACAGCTCAGAATGAGAGTGATACATGTCACAAAAAGTCAAGAGTGATGAGAAAATTAGAACTTGTTATCAGACCAAACTAACACCAAATATAAAACAATACGAGTTCACTTAGACTCCTCTTTTTCTGGAGATCTCAATTGATATGCAGCCTTTTACGAATCTTGGATTAACTCGAAAACTAATTTTCACCTACTTTTCAGATTTCAAAATGTAACTGATCACGAAATATTTATCGAATCAACTTCTAGTTTCACGGATGTCTTCTTTGATATATTATCAACGATTCCACGTGATGTTTTTTAGGTCTGGTCACTGAATCCAGATGAATTATTTTCATATTTATGAAAAAATAACAAAAAAGTGCCTTTCTGGGGAAAATGATTGTTTCAAAATTCATTTTTGAGAACTTCTCCACCGTACAACAAATTCCTCACGTGAATCTACTCTTCTTCCTATTGTGATATTGAAATACAATTGATTTTGAATGTACAAAGTTGCAAAAGTTGGAAAAAGTTGGCATCGGTACGATATCGATTATAGAAAATAGTTTTTAACCCGAACTACATCCTTAATTATCCGATTGCTCATACAAGTAGATTCATTTCGTCGTCAACCAAAGTTAACTCATAAACGGAAACGTATCAATAGAAATCAGGAAATATGATATTTTACCACTTGATTGTCATGATGAACTCATACATATAGTACCAACCCGCACCTGTTCAATTATCATTATTTGATCTAATTTATGGATTTCGTGCACATAACATATAACCATTTTATGTTCAAAACTATTTGCACGTAAACACACGTGTGTCCTTCACAGCGGGCATGAATTCAGTTCCATATATTAATTTTAAGACACACAGATAACAATAGTGCGACGCACGAACACCATCACAACGTGCCGCTCACGTCGTGTGAGCGAGAATGCCCTATTCTCGCCAGCACGAAGTGACGCAACACAAGTGCGAGTGCATTATGATCTCAGTATGTAATCATTCGATATAAGATGATTAATATCAAAATAATTAAAATAATTGTTGCAATAAAAATTACAAATATGTTTTCCCGTGCGGAAGGCTGAAGGCTTCAGTGTGACCTAGAGCATGGTTATATAAAATTAATGTCAACTTAAAAGTCTCCATTATATTGCTTTAAAGAAAAGCATTCAAGAAAATTCAACTCTAAACTTCTTTTTTTTTTGCCTTTTTCGGGGTACTTCTTTTCGAAGATAGCTAAAATTACCTAAAATTAGTATAATAATGTATAATAATAATATAATGGCACATGAATAGTATAAATTACACGAAATTATGATATACGTCAATTGCTCTGATAAGTATGGTCGGTTATTGGAGATGTCATCGAGTGAAAATATATCAGTAAATAATTCGCCAACGTTACAACATAATAATGACAATAAAGTACCAATGAATATCATAAGACGTAGTTGGACCGTGTGAGACACCGGAATTCAGTCGAACAACGAAGTTAAGCAACATTGGCCGCGACTAATAGTTGGATGGGTGACCGTGGACCAAGTTTGGGTTCGAGCCCGTCTCGGTACATTATTTTCAATAATATTTCGTTCCCGGCGCACGACATGCGAGCACCATGAGTCGCAATTGATGACGCAAATGCAAGCCTATATGCACTCAGGACGTGCGGATTAATCCTTTGCAGGTATAAAAGTTCATATAGCCGCAAGAACGTTCAGTGTTATTAAAAAACCAAAATTCTCCGGCTATCACCTCTCAGAAGGTGATCACTAAAATGTAAGTTGAACCTCAGTGAAACGGTTAACATTTTCTGCGAATTAGCCACCACCAGGTGTATGAAAATTATATAAACGTATTCTGATCCGGTTTTTGTTCCGGTTTCGTCCTGGTTCGCAGGATCCATGTCCGCGACAGGTCCGCCAAAGAAATCAGCCACAGGCAGCACTTCCGGTTTCACAATGAAACGTTGAGTCGTTCGTTAACGACTAAAGTTGAACACGTTTCTTGATAGAAAACTGATTAATCGTTTCGTCAGGTTTCGAAATTATTGTTGTTCTGCATTCGACAGCTGGAACAAAAAGCTCATTGAGACTCGACGATGTCGTAGTTACTGCTTCTAGATTTTTATATTCATTTTCTGTGTCTCTGAATCGATTAACCGGAATCCATATTCATTTGCTATCGAAGTAACTGCACCGTGTTTTACGATCAGGCGCTGCATATGTATTGAAAAAAATTAAAATTTCCCCGGTTCCGATGTGGACACAAGTGAAGTACCGGCTTATACTGTATATTTATTCGACCGCTGCGTGTGCGAAGACGACTTTGCTAATAAGAGACAGTCGATTCTCAGAATCCGAAGAATACAGCTGGCTACACGTACGGTAAGTAATGCTTTACCGAATTCATCGATAAAAAATTCAATGGATCGAAATGATCAGCTATTCGAGCATAGACATTTTTGTTGTCCTATTCCAAGGAATTCGTTTCCGGATTTCGCTATATCATTTTAAAGGAAATCGAGAAGACCATAAACTTCATATATTACAGAAATTAGTATACGCATGATTCACTGTTTTGTAGACCTACATCATGAAGTATATGTTCGTGATGGTTCTTGTCATTTCGGCTACGGCCATTGCACAAGGTGCTAGTGGAGGGACCCCTAGTGGAGCCTGCAGCGGGGACACACCGTGTGCGACAGTTCGTTGTGCATCACCAACGAACGTCACTTGTGCAGATGGCGTGATCGTCCCAAAAGCCGGTATCTGCGGGTGTTGTGCTGGATGCCTGGAAAAAATCCGTAAGTAGCTAAAACTGGAGCTGAATCGATAAAAAGCATTAATTTCATCGAGCAAATCATCAGCGTGCTCTGGTACATTCGGTTATTCCATTTTTTCTTATTGTTTTACTCACGATGCAAGTACATACGTAGATGTGGTTATTGGCTCACAACGAGTAGCAAAGAGACACTTTGACACGCTAGATTATGTGTCTGATTTTTTAGCAAAAGGCGAAGATTGTTCAAAACTGATGAAATCGAGTGACAAGCCTCCGACACACGCCTGCGAAGAAGGTACCAAGTGTCGCAAGTCGTGTTACGGAACCTGGAGTTGTGAGAAATAAAGCAATCTCAATATGGTCGGCTGGAAAGCCCTTCATGTTCGATCAGCATTACAATCGTGTGATTTCTGGATACTAATAAATAATATCATCTTCACTGTTACTCATGTCCTCTAAAAAATTCTGCTAATGTATGCATGTACGTCATGTCCAAATAACTTCTGTATCTTCACCTGCTTCGAAACTTCGGCATCGATAAATCATCCCATTTCCTAACAGTGCGTGAAAGATAAGTTAGCGCCTGCGCGTGACTTAGAATCTCTACTTTGTGCACTTGGAGGAAAAACTGCGTGAAGTGACTCTTTTTTTTTGCACTCTGGGAAAAATGTAGGGGATCCTAACTTTCCTGACATAATTACAATAAAAATGATCTATGCGACGTGCGAACATCATCATACTTGTCAGATATCGTATTTTTTGTGGTCGCAATACTTGTACATTGAATATTGTCTCTCAATTCCTGTGTATTCATGTTTTTTCTCGTCGTTCCATCAATTATTCAATTTTATACTGTCTATAACTGGTAATATTCATATGTTGTCGAATCAAGCCAGGTTTATATGTACATGTACTTTTTATACTTCCCATTATAACCTTGTGATTTTGCACACGTTGAGTCGCGTGTAATTGACCACGTACATCGGGTGTATAATTTTCAGATAAATATGGTAACTTATCAGGACACACATCTCTAACGCAAATGCACAAGTGGCACAAAGATGACTAATATTTTTTAATTAAGACGGAAACAGGGTGTATATATATGAGCGCGTCCACGCATCAGAGCCACATTCTCTCGATTATAACTGAAGACTGCAAAAATTAGAAAAGTGAGTCGTATTTTGTTGAACCATAAGGTCAGACAGTCAAATCATCATATTTCATACATTTTACGTACGAAATCGAAAAAAAGTCGTCGTGGGCTGTTGAAATCCTGTTACAAAATTATATAGAGTTCGATCTGTGAACCGTATGATTGACGTCGTTCCAAAAAAAGGCTCGGTTTACGACACCATCAAAGATTTTATTTTGCTGATATTCATCATCCAATTAACCCACCTGGGAACAGTATCTGATCTAACTTCAAAAATTAATTACAGATCAGCAATGAAATTCGTCTTCGTGTTCGCGGTATTGGCTCTTGCTGTAGCTGTTACGGAATGTCAAGAATGCGCCTCAAATATCTGTGACGTTGTGCGATGTGCACAACCAACGAAGGAGGACTGTTCTGCACAAAACCAAACTTTGGTTAAAAATGGTGGTACTTGCGGATGCTGTGACGTGTGCCGTACAATAACAAGTAACTAACGTGAAAGAAAGCTAATTACTACACGTAGATCACTTCCGAACGTAATTAGAATCTCTCGATCGCACGATCTGTCAAATCGTGGGCAACAGTACTTAGAAATGTAGATTTTAAGAAAATTGCGAGCGGAAAGAATCCGGATCCATCTACAGCTGTCGTCTAGACTAGCAATACGACCAGAGTGCTGTAAAAATTTTCTGAACATGTGAAATATACAAAATTCAAAGAATGACGTGTCTTTTTTCACAACACTTCAGACTTGAATGATATATGTGACACCTACGAGGCATTATGTAAGTGGAAAAATCTTTTACGAGCTGTGCACTGACAGATTGTACAGCCACTTCTGAACAGCTGCACCTGTTCAGTCTGAAGACATGCGGCTGTTTGGTTAACTTAATTCATCCTCGCAATCCACTTTCATGCCACAACTATTTCATCCTTACATCAGTGCGAAAAGGAGATCATTTGCTTTTCCAGCACTGTGCGTCAATCAAAAAGAAAAGTTATCGATCTTATTATTCATTATTGCGTTTCTGTGCACTGCGCAAACGGCATACCAAATCACTTCATCTGAAAATATTTTCAGTCGTTATGTGAATCATGAAATTTCCAAGCCTTCGTAATGAAGTCAAACAGATTTTATACTTTGAAACAATTTTCTCTCAAATTTGGTTTCTTCATTCTTATTATTCTCAGAATCAATCATATCGTAGGCTGAAAGTTGAACTGCACATTCAATTCATCATCATCAGAGCAACGAATCGACACAGATTTTGTTTACTTCATAAAAACTGTACAATTCTGAGAGCATATCGTCATGAAGATTTGAATGAAGATAAGAGCGAAAGTGGCTATAGCCACTGCGGAAAGCAGGATCTGCTTGCGAAATTTCTGTAGCACTGTGACGTGTCCAGCTGTGGTATCACAATCTGTGTGTGAGGAAAATGGCGGCGTTTACACAAACAGAGGGAATGACTGTCGCTGTTGTTACTACTGTCTTACTAAAATTTGTGAGTACCGCGAGCATTCAATAGCAATCGATGGGCGTTCCAATTCAGATTCAGATTGCGATATCGAACACTCCGATTAATTTATCTCTTTATACTCCAGCAAAAGGAAGTGACTGTTCGTCCCTGATCAATCAAACCGGAATACCGACATCGGCTTGTCAAAATGGCCTCTTTTGCACATCTAAAGGGTCCGGTTACGTCTGCGAATAGTAAAACGCCGATCAGCCCTTCAGTGAATCTTCAAGTATCACCATTAAAAACTTTTCAGGGCAGTCCTGGCTGACTTAGCTGTATAAAGTGTTACGTTACCGATCACAAGCATCCGTGCATAAAAGCGTCAGGGTCAATTCAGGGCCGCCTGAACATTATCATGGCCTCAGAGAGGGTCGAATATGGAATCATGTAAGTAGTAGAGACACCCTAACCTAGCCTTACTAGGCCTTAATCTTCCTCAAGTAGAAGACTACCAACAAGGTCCCAGCAAGGTCCTGGCCTGGCTTCCCGAAGAGAATTCCCTGATCAAGCGTCATCAGTTAAAGCGTGACCTGACTGATCTGAAAATGAGCCTGATGATTTCTAGGGAAGCCCAGTCGGGCCCCTAACTCAAGTCTTCAGACGTCAAAAAGTGACACTTTAGAGCAGGCCTTTGCTAAAAAAGTTATAACTTCTTTGAAACTGCGACGGTGGCAAGTATTTCGATCCATACAAGCGTCGCATTAAGTTTACTCATCTAGAGTCAGTAAGAATAATAGTGTATGTGCGAGTGATAATATTTTCTTAAAATTGGAGAATACAAAAAATATCAAAGCACAACGTATAAATAATCTGCTTTACGATATTCAGAATCGTAATAATCGGTCGCGTATAACAAGACAACCCTGACACTATCAGCGCAGTATTAACAATACTCGTTTGCCTGAGGCACGATATATTATGCTGTAAAATTATAGAAAACGAAACCCACACTTTTATCAGCATATAATCTTTGATGTATGTAGACAACTTCATCACGAATGAATAATATGTTTATAATTATGACCAGAGTCCAGTACATAATGCGAGCTTCTCCACACATCTGAGCCAGTGTACTTTCTCGGCCCTAACCGACAACTTCGAAACTAACAAAAGTGAGTTCTATATTTCATGAGTCATTTTTTATTAAGCTTTCAGACTATTATCGTTACGACTCAGAGATTGTGGATAATTTTGTCTGATAATTTACAGAACAGCAATGAAATTTGTGTTCACGCTAGCTGCATTGGCTCTGGCGATAGCCATTACCGAGAGTGTAGTCTGTACTCCAGATTACTGTAAACGTGTGGACTGCGCACCAGTAACCATGGAAGACTGCAGTGCAAAGAACGAAGCTTTTGTGAAAAATGGTAGTTTTTGCGCATGTTGTGACGTCTGCCGTCGAATAATCAGTGAGTATATATTGGAACTGAGCTCATTAACACGAATACCTGAATATCGCCTCGATGCTGAGTTATCACGCATTAATAAAACTCTCGGATCATCTAGGAAAATTTATTCCCTCACTTCTATTCGCATCCTCTGATTTTCAGATGAAGGAGAAAACTGCAGGATTCTGTTACTCAGAGGATTCCCACCGGTAGCGCAGTGCCAGGAAGGCACAAGCTGTAAAAATGTTGGCAACAGCACTTGGAAGTGTGAATATTGATGAGATTATAATACAAAAGGAGCCGGATCGATTGGCAATAGTCTAGACTAACGATAAGATAAAATAGTGGTGTCAAAGCCGTTATTAGCATCTTCTGAAAATGTCAAATATACTGAATTTAAAGCATGCGGAGCGTCTTTTTCAAAACCCTGAAGACCAGAATGGTATATCTAACACATTTATCGTCGATCACCGATAAATCATCAAAATTTCAATCTTTTCTTATGTCTTATACATATTATAAGGGCTCTTGAATATATTTCGATGAAGGAAGATGGAAGATAGATGTAATACAGACTCACTTTGGAGTGTGCACGCACGATTCTACGCCCCACAATTTAACAGATTGTACCTTTCTCGTACTCTACTGTCGGTACTACTCCCCCGAGTAGCAGATTAGTCTAGTCTCTTCCTTCTTCTCAAAATGGAAACACGAAGTTAGTATTATGAAATGTTAACTGGATGTCAAATTGTGAACCTGGATTGATTTAACAAAACATAATCATTACCCGGAAGTAGAATGAGATTGGACATACGGTGCTATAATCTGCTTGCCAACATCAGCTACTGTCGTTATTTGCAGAATTTTGTTGTTATTTGCGGCAGTTTATTACAGTAGATCGTGCTGCAGGTGTACAAAGTGAGGATATCCGACAATCTTAATGTTTGTGACACGAGCCGGAGGTGAGTAATCACACGAGTTAGATATATAGGTAGATATTGGCGTTCCACGTACGCCATTTTCTTTATCTTATGTGTATAAAAGTTTGACTTGAAAAGCAATCGAATGATATAATTGCGGCTGAGAGGAAGGCCAAATCATAAACCTGAAGTCGGATCATAAATTAGACTATAGTTTGATTGACTCGGCGACAGTGGGAAATATAGAGTCACTCCAAACTGCACGTGCTCGATTTCTTACCCTACAGCGAAAAGCAGAGCTTCCACGATGTGCGCAGGCGCCAACTTCAGTTACGCCACATTAGAGGCAACAAAAATCATACTTTCGGGGCATGTTTTTCAAAAAAAGTCTTATTTACAGGATAATATCGATATAATACACATTTGTGTGTATCTGCAAGATGTCACGCAATAAATTGACAGTGGCTGTTCAATCAACCTCATTTCTCCGTTGGTGAGTGTGATTCAACACGTCCTATAAGCTATCATAATCGAGTACGTGCAGAAAAATAAGTTTACTCGTTTGAGTCACAGTCGGTTTACGGATATTTCATGTTATGTCGAAGCGTGCAGTACGTTAGATGGAGCCGAATGCGTGACAATGATATGTATGCGGATGCGGATGCGGATGTTGCAACAAAGTCGTAACATCAGAGCACGGAATAGTGATAAATACCTTCACGAATAAGTTCTCGAGCGTTACGGAACTTGATTAGATTAGTGAATATTGTGACTATGTATACTCGCGAAATGGTGGAGGCTCAGTCAGTGCGCCGTAAGCCGTAGCCCCGAACTTGTCATTCCGAACCCACGAAGTTTTTTGAAACTCGTAAAGGTGAGCCAATACTCCGTACATTTTTGGCGACCTGATCGCAACATACAAATTTCATGGATTGATTATTGCCGAGTATTGATTGCCTCGAGCAAGTGGAAAAAGTATCACAAACTCCTAAAGTTTCATTACATCTCATTATGTGCTTGTAATCTTATTCGAATTTTATGTCATCATCCCCAACAAGGATCTGACTAGAGATAGACGACCAGAGTCTGCAAGTCCAGGTTATTCATCAATCTATGAATCATTTCGCAGAAAGATCAGCAATGAAATTCATATTCGCATTAGCTGTTTTGGTCTTGGCTATAGCCACTGCAGAGGGCAGAGTGTGTCCGGGAAATTACTGTGACAGCGTGGACTGTTCAGGAGTTGTGTCGCAATGGGTTTGTGAGGAAAATGACGGCGTTTATAAATTAAAGGCAACTATCTGTGGCTGTTGTCCCGCCTGTCTTAAGAAAGTTTGTAAGTACCGCGATGAGCATGCAGTTGTTCAAGATGTGATATTCGTCGAATTTCTCTGGAGATCAGATTCCATCGTCAAATACTCTGAATAATTTGTGTATTCCTGCTTCAGTCAGAGGAGATGTCTGTTACCATCGGTTTGAAGGCGGATTCCCACCGTCATGGGCTTGTGAAAGTGGCACCACTTGTCAACATGATGGGAGTAAATGGGTGTGCGTAGAGTCGAACATCGGGAACCCTGAAGTGAGATAGATCGTCAAATCATCTGCCGATCCAGGTGTCATTCGGGTTGCAAAGAGGACGTCAAGAGCTTATCAATTTTTCTTGAAAGTATCGAAATGTAAAAATATAGAAGAACATCACAATAAGTGGTCATGTCGTTTGTATCCTATTTCTAAAATACTTTCCCAATAAACACAGGTTCGTTGAAAAGACGTGGGAAAAACGTAGCAAAAGTGGAAATATGGTGGACGTGGATGGATTACACGTGGATTCAACTCGTGGATTTTTATGGTACGATGTCCGCTGGAGACACGTGGATCCGATCTTTTTCGTAGGTTCGATCCCATTGACGTGCAATTTTTTTTTTTTTAATATTCATATTTTTTATATGCTAATCGTAGACTCATAATGCTAAAACACATTTTCAACTAACGGGAAATACATTTAAATGTAATTTTGCAATTTTATACCCATCCTTCCGGACCATGGAATACACGAGAAATATACGAGTGGTTTACACGTGGTTTACACGTATTCGGTGTAGAGATGGATGCCACAACCAAAAGTTTGGTATCCACCGGAACCACGTGTCTCAGGCTTGCCAACATCAGCTACTGTCGTTATTTGCAGAATTTTGTTGTTATTTGCGGCAGTTTATTACAGTAGATCGTGCTGCAGGTGTACAAAGTGAGGATATCCGCTAATCTTGACGCTTGTGGCACGAGCCGGAGGTGCCTAATCACTCGAGTTAGATATCTTCTTTCTGCACGTCCCAAGTATACGTCATTTTTTCTATTTGATGTGTACAAAAGTTTCACTTGAAAAGCAGTCGAGTGATATAATTGCCGCTGAGGAGTCGAATAACACATTCCACTATGGTTTAATCGCAATGGCGCCACTGTTATTTATCAGGCCGTAATTTATATATGCCGAAATAATATTCATGTGGATTTGATATTTGTTTTTCTGTTATCACCGAAGAACAAAATCAATATGCGATAAAGTTCCTCGGCTGAATGATCACCCACACAGAACCCTTACACTTAGTTTATTTTACGTATGAAATACGTTCCAACGTCTGTCTACGTATACAGCTAAAATGATACGTATACTATACGCGTACGCGATGTATACAATCAAGACGTATTTTCTATACGAAGTACATACGTATAACACTTGTATCATTCGCGTCAATGCCGAAGCCGTTTTTACGTAAATATTATGACAATCATAAAACTTTTATTGAATGAAAATACATGAAAATGATCGTTAAAAGAAGTTTGGATGTTCCAACTAATTGTATTCTTTGAATGCCATATCGTTATATTTCAATAATTCCATTGGACAAATATCAGTGTTCATGGAATCTGCATTTTGGTCTCTACGATCACTTTTCCGTTGTCCATTGCCTGCCATTGCCTGACAATTCGATCCATGCACTGACCTGTACAAGTCGGGACATTATAGTCCTCCTTGATCAAGTCAGCCGCATTTTCAGCGAGCATGATAGTCGGAGCGTTGGCGTTGCCCGACACGGTAGTCGGCATTGCGGAGGCGTCTATGACCCGGAGACCCGTTATCTTGTGAACCCTCAGACGGGAGTCCACCACGGCCATTTTGTCACTCGCGGGTCCCATTTTGCAGGTGCTAGTTGGATGATATGTGGTGAACGTATAGTGTCTGATGTGGCACTCGAGGTAGTCGTAGGAAGTAGCATCGAACCGGCCACACCCAGGAGTCAAATTGGGGTTGGGACGTGCGTTCAGTTTCGTCATAGCTGCGGTCTGGCTCATGTTGTGAACTATTTGTACCGCTTTGACCTAAAAAATCGAGAAACTGGTCAACGATCGTCCGATAAGAGGATATCTTCGAACGCGAGAGACGATCGTCTCACCAAGATATCCATATCCCTACGATCGTTGAAATAATTGGGTACGACGATTGGGTGGTGATTGGGGTTGGTATCTCTGAGCTTGATATAACCCTTGCTTCTCGGCCGTATGATGATCGGAAGTATCAGGTACGAGCTGTTGCTGCCAATATTATCATATAATGCATCGGCGAAGTCGTCTGACAGCCCGAAAAGTTCTCGGGCTACTGCGCCACCCCCTGCGTTGTCGCCGGTTGATGAGAATATTAGCTGAATATCCGGATAATCCAGTGAGGCATTATACAATCTGAAACAGTACCAACAGAATGTTCATTTCAATGACTACTGAATTCCGACGGCAAGCGCAAAGAATTTGATCGGCAGTGTAGAAAGAAAAGTTTCCGGCCTCGTAGAAAATCAAACTTACCCGCTGCTGACGAACCCGGTTGCTTGACTCCCCAACCAATTGTCCAAAGCGCTGGTTTTCTTATGCAAAAGTTTCTCAAATTCAGCCAGAGGAGCAAAACCAGAGCTCTTAGCATTGGAAGACTCCGCGACTGTAGGTGCATCGTAGAGATAAGTGAGTCCACCGGCGCCCACGTGATCTATAAGATTTTTACCAACACCAGGACTGTCCAGAATAACCTTAACGCCAACCTCTTCGAGGTGTTCTTTTGGCCCGATCCCCGAGAGCATCAGTATCTGGGGAGATTGGACAGCACCGGCTGACAAGATCACTTCGATACGGGCGTGCACGGTGTGCTCTACGCCGCCCCGCCGAAACTTGACTCCGTACGCCGTTTTCGTGATCTCGTTGATGAGGATCTTCTCCACCATAGAATCGGTGCTCACGTAGAGGTTTTCTCTGTGCGTTGCCGAGCGTAGGAAAGCTTTCGACGTGTCGCACCTCAGCCCGTCTCGCAATGTGCTTTGCATGTATCCAAACCCAGTCTGCGTCTTTCCGTTGATGTCGACCATGTCGTAGCCCAACTCGCGAGCAGCGTCCAGGAAATTTTCCGTTATCGCGGCAGTGTTTCTGGTGTGTTCGACCGTGAGGTATCCGCCTGTTCCGTGATACGGTGAGTTCAGGAGCGCGGGAATCCTGACGTTCTCGGACTTCTTAAAGTACGGCAGGACGTCGTCGTAGCCCCATCTGGGATTCCCCAAGTCCCTCCAGCCGTCGTAGTCATTCTTGTTTCCGCGGACGTAGACCATGTAATTGATTGCACTGCAACCCCCGAGCAGCTTACCTCTCGGCCAACTGGACTGATTATTGTTCATGCCCAGGCAGTAATTCGGCGATGGTTCGGTGCGAAATTGCCAATCCGAATTTGAGTTTCGCTGCAGGTATGGAAACAACCCGGGCACTTCGTCGGTGACCGTACCGTCACCTCCAGCCTCGAGGAGCAAAACTTTCCATTTGGCATTTTCCGTCAATCTGTTGGCAACCACAGACCCCGCAGATCCAGCACCGATGATTATGAAATCGTAACTGTTGACGATATTCTCCGCAGCAACGATTTTCACTTTATTATCGACGTCAACGATATCCGGACGTAGATATTGTATCAGCAGTTGCAAGAACGGGATGAAACTGTATACTGTTCCGAAGTTAAGAGCCGTGCTCAAAGCGGCGTAAGCGCACTCAAGGTCCATTTCGATTCCTCGCCCTGATGCGGCTCGCGACTGAAGGTATACGGAACGATTGTCGATCGCTTGTTTTATCTCTATCGTTTACCCCCCTACGAATTCAGAAACGGCCCTTGTCGCAGACTGTGTCTGCACAGGTTTTCATGTTTGAACAAGTACGATTTCGTTGAAACGTATTCAGATAATGTTAATTGCGGAGTTTCAACCAGAGGACTTACGTCATATGTATCGTCAAACACAGAGTCGCTCTCAAATTAACGACAAAACAAGTCGGCTTGTTGGCTTATAGAATGTGTACAGATGGAACGTAACTGCAGGCATATCAAGCACGCGGCCAACAAGCACCGAAACTTTTTTTACAGACTTTCTACAAGTGTCGAATTGAAACGCTACTATGATTCCCGGGAAAAAATCGGTTAGATCCATGTAGATCTAAATGCTTTAGGAATAGATCTAATTTTTATGTCAATGCCAATTCCGGAAATGAATTGAAAAAACATTGATTAATTGCATAACTATAATGAAAAAATACTACTATCATCATAGAATGAGAAATCGTGAATACGAGTGAGGAAAGAAATTAAAAAAAAATTGTGAAAATCGAACAAATCGGAATTGAACCCTCGAACCTCGGATTACCAAACCTGTACCGTACTAGATGAGGTAAGGCGCTTTCTGAAAATATGTGCGTTTCTGGCATACTTATGGCCCAATCAGTCCAGAGACGAAATATTTCCAAATACGGTACCAGAACTACTCAGATCCGAGTAGATCTCAGCTATCATGATGATGAAGTACGTGAAAAATAAGTTCGCTCGTGCGAGTCGCGGTTCGTTTACGGATATTTCGTGTCATGTCGAAGCGAAGTGCGGTACCTACTTAAGAGCATGCTACAGTCATTTTTTACTCTTCTTTACCGACCGTACCCGGTTTTCACTTGTTTTCACTGATAGCATGCGTCACGAGCGCGGAAAAGGAACCAACAGCGCAATTCTAGATGGAATTTCGAAGATATATATCGGAAAACTTCTTTGTTTCACGCAACAATAAAGACGTATTCTTGAAAACTGCACAAAATGGTAATTGTCGATGACAAGCGGTGGTCGCGGCCATGATGAACGGGCGATTGGCGAAACTCACAATAATGGCCGCGACCACCGCTTTATATCGATAATTACCATTTTGTGCAGTTTTCAAGAATACGTCTTCATTGTTTCATGAAACAAAGAAGTTTTCCGATATACATCTTCGGAATTCCATCTAGCATTGCGCTGTTGGTTCTTTTTCCGCGCTCGTGACGCGTAGGCTTTGCTATCAGTGAAAACAAGTGAAAACCGGGTACGGTTGGTAGAGAGGAGTAAAAAATGACTGTAGCATGCTCTTAAGATAAAGCCGAATGCGTGACAATGATATGTATGCGGATGAGGATGCGGATGTTGCAACAAAGTCGTAGCATCAGAGCACGGAATAGTGATAAATACCTTCACGAATAAGTTCTCGAGCGTTACGGAACTTGATTAGATTAGTGAATATTGTGACTATGTATACTCGCGAAATGGTGGAGGCTCAGTCAGTGCGCCGTAAGCCGTAGCCCCGGACTCGACATTCCGAACCCACGAAGTTTTCTGAAACTCGTAAAGGTGAGCCAATACTCCGTAAATTTTTGGCGACCTGATCGCAACATACAAATTGCATGGATTCAATATTGCCGAGTATTGATTTCCAATTCCTCGCCACTTGGATGACTTTGCCTCAAGCAAGTGGGAAAAGTATCACAAAATCCTAACGTTTCATTACATCTCAACATGAGTGCAGTTCATTTCGTTGATCGTAATCTTATTCGCATTCCATGTCATCATCCCCAACAAGGATCTGACTAGAGATAGACGACCAGAGTCTGCAAGTCTACGTTATCCATCGATCTGTACATCATTTCACGGAGATCAGCGATGAAATTCGTTTTCGCATTAGCTGTTTTGGCCGTGGCTATAGCCACTACAGAGGGCGCACGCTGTCCGAAAATTGACTGTCACGGCGTGAGCTGTCGAGGAATTGAGTCGCCATCTGCCTGTGCGAAAAAAAAACGTGTTTATAAAGATGAGGCACAAGTCTGTGGCTGTTGTCCCGCCTGCCTTAAGAAAATTCGTAAGTACCGCGATGAGCATGCAGTTGATCAAGATGTGATGATCATCGAATTTCCCTGGAGATCAGATTCCATCATGAAATACTCTAAATAATTTGTGTATTCCTACTTCAGCGGAAGGAGGTGTCTGTTTCGATTCGGTGCAAGCCGGAGCACCATCGTCTTCGGCATGTGAAAATGGCACCACTTGTAGAAAACGTGGGGGTAAATACGTGTGCGTACGTAAACATCGGCATCGAACATCGGCGAAGCCTAAAGTGAAATAGATCGTCAAATGATCTGCCAATCCACGTGTCATTCGAGTTGCAAAAAGGACGTCAAGAGCTTTTCAATTTTTCTTCCAAGTATCGAAATGTAAAAATATAGAAGAACATTACAATAAGTGGTTTTGTCGTTTGTATCCTATTTCTACAATACTGTCTAACGTTCTTTGAAACAAGTGATGCAGCCGGTGTATTTATGCTGATCAAATCATGCAGGAATATACGTGAGCGTATTAGATTCACGGCAAGTAGGGGAGACCGGGGCTAGTTGTCACACTTTTTACTCTCTGATTTTTAGAATTTCTCCGAATTTTTTTTTCGCAAATCTTGAGATGGGGTATTGTAGATGCATCCTTTGCGCACCTACAGAAAATTTTTGGTTATTCTAAAGCAAGTCTGAGTAGGTTTTTTCGAATTTTCAAAAAAATTCGCGGAGTGTGACAACTTGCCCCGAGGCGGGGTAAGTTGTCACAGACCCCGGGGTAAGTTGTCCCGAGTATTTTAAATGGCGAAAACGGGTTTCATTGTATTGTCTCCTGGAAACCACGAAACAGTCAACCTGGACTCCGAACACCCCACAAACCATGCGAAATCCCACCCAGACTCCGAGAATCTTGAGAAAGTTGACCTCAACTCAAAAAACCATGGTCGAGTCAAAATGGGGTGAGTTTTTACACGTGACAACTTGCCCCAATAATTTTGTGACAACCTGCCCCGACCCGCTATTTTGTTTAAAAATTTGCACATCTTGCTGACCCGCCATTCAAATATCAACAATATGTACATCAAATGAAAGCATTAAGAATAACCTTTCCAAATATCGTGTAGCGAAATTTCTCAAGGCAGTCTATAAAATGAGAAAAAACATATTCGAAGATGGAAAATAATTACTTTTCAGGTCCGATTTCAGTTCATCGACCACTGCGAGGCCGAATATGATGCGATATTCAATTTAACGACATTAGTTTGTTTCAAACATCGAAAGTACCGCTCGATCTGTTATCTAGCGCTGGAGATATGGACACTGTGACAACTAACCCGTGTGACAACTAGCCCCGGTCTCCCCTATGCACCTCGTCAAATTATGAATTTAAAAAAAAAATTTGATTCATGGCTGAATGAAAAATTTACATGCGATTTGTTACGTGAAAAAAAACCGAAGTTATTATTGTGAAATATTAACTGGATATGAAACTGGATTGATTGAATGAAACATAATCATTACCCGGAAGTAGAATGAGATTGGACATAAGGTGCTATAATCTGCTTGCCAACATCAGGTACTGTCGTTATTTACAGAATTTTGTTGTTATTTGCGGCAGTTTATTACAGTAGATTGTGCTGCAAGTGTACAAAGTGAGGATATCCGACAACCTTGACGTTTGTGGCACGAGCCGGAGGTGACTAATCACACGAGTTAGATATCTTCTTTCTGCACGTCCCGAGTACGTCATATTTTCTTTTTGATGTGTAGAAAAATTTGACTTGAAAAGCAGTCGAGTGATATAATTGTCGCTGAGAAGTCGAATCACAAATTCTACTATGGCTTAATCGCGATGGCGCCACTGTTAGTTATCATGCCGTAATTTATGAATCTACAGATCTTGGATGTAACGCAAGCAGCTGATGCATTGAAAATGTCCTTCGTTATCTTGTTTTCGTGAATTTTTTCATCTGAATCTCTGAATTTACATGCTGCGCTATTATTATTGCCATCTATGATTATACTACGAATCATCATGTGCACCGTGAAATCTACATTACCGAAATGTCCCTCGTTCAATATTGTTTTCGATCTTTTATTTATTTATTCAACTTTTCATTACGCACTTCCGTTGCATCGCTTCCGTTGCATCATTTCAAGATTTGATCCCACAGACATCACTACTGACCCGAAAACGGAAGCATTTTCAATGCTAATATGCCGAAATACTATTCATGTGGATTTGATATTTGTTTTTCTGTTATCACGGACAACAAAATCAATGTGCGATAAAGTTCCTCGGCTGAATGATCAGTTACTACCAATATAACCGGCCATGAAGGTTTCCTGTTTTTGTCTCAGTTTTTCTATTTGGGGGACGCATATCCACCTCATAGTATGGTGTCCATGTAACGGAAAGATGCGTCGTATCTAGAATAGGGAAGATATGGAGCTTCAAATTTCAGCATTTTTTACCTCTGTTCAACATCGGCTTTCGTTTGGATCAGTGCACATTACAGAAGTGTTACGTATCTCCAAAACGAGCATATTTTTGCTTCTATCACTTTGAATGATCTTTAAAAGAAGTTTGGATGTTCCAACTAATTGTGTTCTTTCAGTAGAATATTGTTATATTTCAATAATTCCATTGGACAAATATCAGTGTTCATGGAATCTGCATTTTGGTCTCTACGACCACTTTTCCGTTGTCCATTCCCTGCCATTGCGTGACAATTCAATCCATGGACTGACCCGTAAAAGTCGAGACATTATAGTCCTCCTTGATCAAGTCAGCCGCTTTTTCAGCGAGCATGATAGTTGGAGCGGTTGCGTCGCCCGACACGGTAGTCGGCATTGCGGAGGCGTCCACGACCCGGAGACCCGTTATCTTGTGAACCCTCAGACGGGAGTCCACCACGGCCATTTTGTCACACGCGGGTCCCATTTTGCAGGCGCAAGTTGGATGATATACGGTCATCGTATGGTGTCTGATGTGGCACTCGAAGTAGTCGTAGGAAGTAGCATCGAACCTGCCACACCCCGGGGTCAAATTGGGGTTGGGACGGGGGTTCAGTTTTGCCATAGCTGCGGTCTGGCTCATATTGTGAATTACTTGTGACGCTTTGACCTGAAAAATGAAGAGATTGGTCAACGATCATCCAAGAAGAGGATATCTTCGAACGCGAGAGTGACCATCAGCTCACCAAGATATCCATATCTCTACGATCGTTGAAATAATTAGGTACAATGATTCGGGGGGATGATTCGGGTTGGCATCTCTGAGCTTGATGTAACCTCTGCTTCTCGGCCTTATGAGAATTGGAAATATTTGGTACGATCTGTTGCTACCAATATTATCGCACAGTGCATCGGCGAAGTCGTCTGACAACCCGAAAATTTCTTGGGCTATTGCACCACCGCCTGCATTCTCACCACGTGATAAGAATATGAGCTGAATGTCCGGATAATCCATCGAGGCATTATGCAACCTGAAACAGTATTGACTGGTGTAGAATGTTTACTTCAATCACTATTGAATGCCGACGGCAAGCAAAAAGAAGTTGATCATCGGTGCGTTGTACGTCCATACTTCTAGAGGACCAAAATATAAAAAACCAAAAAAACATCCATTCTATTCTAATTGTATTGTATTGTATTGTTTATTTATGCCGTGGCCTAATTGACAGAGTAATCGGTGATAAGTTGGTCCGTGAGCAGCCATCATACAGAAAGTTGTGTCTGGAACGGCGACGTGGAAAATCAAACTTACCCATAGACTCGCTGTCAAAAACGACCAAATAATTCTGCCTGTCGTCTGATGAAAGTTGTACAGATGGAATGTCACGTAGAAATATATGTACCTATATATTTTTTTTTTCTTCAAAAATTTTTTCTCACACCAACTGATACCGATCCCACGTCATGAGATCCAATGATTTTATACAACACAGACATCGGAGGGACGAACTCAGCCTAATGATCTCTAATCAAAAAGATTCGTCGTCAAATTATTTCAGTTATATCTTCCGGAAGATGCCTTTTTCGATTTAGTTGACTACCAATTTTTGAATAAATAGTCTTTCACCTTTCACTAATTGATCATTTTTACAAAAATAAGCGATTTAGCCTTTCGCATTACTAATTTTTTTTGTTGAATAATTAGCAAATGATTCTTCATAAATTTATGATTTGTCGAAAAATTAATGATTGCTTTCACCTCATTGATGACTTTTATGAAAATCAGAGATGTATTGCGATATAAGAAATTATTAATGGTTTAAATATTATTATTAGTTCTGCAAGTTCCGAAACAATTGGTAATACATACCTACCCAAAATGTTCCTGGAATTATCATTTTTGCCGGTCTCTGCTATTAGTATCATAATGAAGTACGTGAAAAATAAGTTCGCTCGTGTGAGTCGCGGTTCGTTTACGGATATTTCGTGTCATGTCGAAGCGAAGTGCAGTACTTAAGATAAAGCCGAATGCGTGACAATGATATGCATGCGGATGCGGATGCGGATGTTGCAACAAAGTCGTAACATCAGAGCACGGAATAGTGATAAATACCTTCACGAATAAGTTCTCGAGCGTGACGGAACTTGATAAGATTAGTGAATATTGTGTCTACATATACTCGCGTAATAGTGGAGGCTCAGTCAGTGCGCCGTGAGCCGTAGCCCCGAACTCGACATTCTGAACCCACCAAGTGTTCTGAAACTCGTAAAGGTGAGCCAATACTCCGTAAATTTTTGGCGACCTGATCGCAACATACAAATTGCATGGATTCAATATTGCCGAGTATTGATTTCCAATTCCTCGCCACTTGGATGACTTTGCCTCAAGCAGGTGGGAAAAGTATCACAAACTCCTAACGTATCATTACATCTCATCATGTGTGCAGTTTATTTCGGTGATCGTAATCTTATTCACATTCTATGTCATCAGCCCCAACAAGGATCTGACTAGAAATAGACGACCAGAGTCTGCAAGTCCACGTTATCCATCGATCTGTACATCATTTTACGGAGATCAGCGATGAAATTCGTTTTCGCATTAGCGGTCTTGGCTTTGGCTATAGCCACTGCAGAGGGCGCAGGCTGTTCGCAAGATTCATGTAAAAACGTGCACTGTGCAACAGATGTGTCGCCATCTGCCTGTGCGAAAATTAACAGTGTTTATATAGAAAAGGCAAATGACTGTGACTGTTGTCCCTCCTGTCTCAAGAAAATTTGTAAGTACCGTGATGAGCATGCAGCTGTTTGAGATGTGATGATCATCGAATTTCCCTACGGTTTTTTTTGTTTTTGAAATCATTGGAGATTTAGATTCCATCATCAAATACTCTGAATAATTTGTACATTCCTACTTTAGCAAAAGGAGATGTTTGTGAACCTTCGCGTAAACCCGGATCATCACTGTTATCGGCTTGTGAAGATGGCACCACTTGTGAAAAGAGTGGGAGTAAATACGTGTGCGAACATATGAACGTCAAGAGCTTGTCATCTTATCTTCAAAGTATTGAAATGTTAAAATATAGAAGAACATCACCATAAGTGGTTTTGTCGTTTGCATCTTATTTTTAAAATACTTTCTAACGTTCTTTGAAACAAGTGATGCAGCCGGCGTATTCATGCTCATCAAATCATGCAGGAAATATAATTAAATTGACGGCAAGTATGTATCGCGTCAAATTATAAATAAAAAAAAAAATGGGATTCAACAAAGTTATTATTGTGAAATATTCACTGGATATGAAGCTAGATTGATTGATTGAAACATAATCATTACCCGGAAGCAGAATGAGATTGACCAATTCGCCGTGCTAATGTTGCTGCCAAACATCGGCTACTGCCGTTATTTGCAGAATTCTGTTGTTATTTGAGGTAGTTTATTACAGTAGATCGTGCTGCAGGTGTACAAAGTGAGGATGTCCGATAATCTTGACGTTTGTGGCACGAGCCGGAGGTGACTAATTACACGAGCTAGATATCTTCTTTCTGCACGTCCCAAGTACTTCATTTTTTCTATTTGATGTGTAGAAAAGTTCGATTTGTAAAGCAGTCGAGTGATATAATTGCCGCTGAGAAGTCGAATCACAAATTCCACTATGGTTTAATCGCGATGTCGATATAACGGAAAGATGCGTCGTATCTAGAATAGGAAAGATATGAAGCTTCAAATTTCAGCACTTTATTCCATACATGAACGGAAAGGCCGATTCCGCTACCTATTTTGGGGGAGCGAAGTGCGGCTTTACCGACCGGGAACTCGTTCTTTCCGCTGGGAGCCTAGTCGGTAAGAAAGACCAGTCTTTCTTCCCTGAAAGTCTTTCTTCCCTGAAAGTCTTTCTTCCCTAGTTTTCTCTGCCGTACCAGCCAGTACGGCTCGGTCGGTACGTCACATAACCTAAGATGTAAACACTGGTCTTTTACCTCCGTTCAACTTTCGTTTGGATCAGTGCACATTAAAGAAGTGTTACGTATCTCCAAAACTAGCGTATATTTTTGCTTCTATCACTTTGAATGATCGTTAAAAGAAGTTTGGATGTTCCAACTAATTGTGTTCTTTGAATACCATATCGTTATATTATGATGGTGATGATATCGGACTATACGAATCAATTTCATTCGTTATGCCTCTAACTGAGGAACGGCACTGTTGGATACTCAATTCGAGTGCATTCAGACCACAGAAAGGCCGAAAAAAACTGATTAACAGTTTCATTAAAAATCTTTCGAGTAAAAATTCCCCCGGCCCGGATTCGAACCGGGACCTGCTGCTTTGCTGAGAATTTATCGTCCTCACACATATTTAACCAAGATCTTTTTTGTCCATTGTTCACCCACCTACGAATTCAGAAACGGCCATTGCAGCAGTCTGCGTCATTCTGCACAGTTCTTCGTGTTTAACCAAGTGCAATTTCGTTGAATCGTATTCAGAGAATATCAATCGCGATGTCTCAGCAATAGGGCTTGACATATGCAACGTCAAATATGGACTCGCTGTCAGAAACGATAAAATAATTCAACCTGTTGTCTTACAAAATTTGTACGGATGGAATGTCATTCTGGGCATGTCAAACACCGGAAATTTGTTCATAGATTTCGACAAGTATCCAACAGAAACAATACTATGATTATTAGGAAAAAAATGAATACTTTTTCCATTTCTATTTCCATATATTTCGTAATGTAGCCGAATTCACACGAGGTAGGTATCTCCTTGCTGCACGTGCCACGTACGCCATTTTATCTTCATCTTATGTGTGTAGAAGTTTGACTTGAAAAGCAATCGAATGATATAATTGCAGCTCAGAAAATCGCCGACGCATAAACCTGGAGTCAAATCATACATTGAATTATAGTTCGATCGCATGCGCGATTTTTCACCCTACAGCGGGAAGCAGAGCTTCAACGATATGCGCGGGCACCAACTTCAGTTAGGTACGCTACGCTCGAGGCACCAGAAATCATACCTTCGGGGCACGTTCTACAAAAAAGTTTTATTGACAGGATAATGTCGATGATACACATCTCGCGTGAGTCGCGTGTCGTTTACGGATATTTCGTGTCGAAGCTAAGTGCAGTACGTAAGATAAAGCCGAATGCGTGACAATGATATGTCTGCGGATGCGGATGTTGCAACAAAGTCGTAACATCAGAGCACGGAATAGTGATAAATACCTTCACGAATAAGTTCTCGAGCGTTACGGAACTTGATTATATTAGTGAATATTGTGAATATATATACTCGCGTAATGGTGGAGGCTCAGTCAGTGCGCCGTAAGCCGTAGCCCTGGACTCGACATTCCGAACCCACCAAGTTTTCTGAAACTCGTAAAGGTGAGCCAATACTCCGTACATTTTTGGCGACCTGATCGCAACATACAAATTTCATGGATTGATTATTGCCGAGTATTGATTGCCTCGAGCAAGTGGAAAAAGTATCACAAACTCCTAAAGTTTCATTACATCTCATTATGTGCTTGTAATCTTATTCGAATTTTATGTCATCATCCCCAACAAGGATCTGACTAGAGATAGACGACCAGAGTCTGCAAGTCCACGTTATCCATCGATCTGTACATCATGTTACGGAGATCAGCGATGAAATTCGTTTTCGCATTAGCTGTTGTGGTCTCGGCCATATCTGCCGGAGACAAGGCCAGTTCCTGGAGTTAATAGAGTTTAGTACAAACAATGTCTGCCGTTCAGTAACCTGCAAACCAGATGTAACACCTACTACCTGTGAGAAAGCTAAAGGCGTTTACCAAGAACGCGGTGGTTTCTGTGCGTGCTGTCCTACCTGTCTTAAAATAGTTCGTGAGTACCGTGATCTTGAACCTTGACGATTGAACAGTTTTCATGAAATCGATGAGCTCCTGATGATCAATTTTTATTCACTGCTCTAGCCCGAGGGGGAGTCGGTGCATCTTAAGCCCCGAGCTTCAGCTCGGAATAGTACCGGACGTAACTTGTGAATCTGGTACCACCTGTCGATTCCACAATAGAGCTACGAGGACGTGTCGGTGAACAGTCCAATGAATCAGAGCCAGGATAAATATCAATGGATTCTCTAAAAGGGGCGGGACAAGCTTACTGAAATTGCTTTAGAATGTGTAACATCAAAAATCGAATTGTATTTTTTCTTACAAAATATACAAACGCCTGTCTGAATACACACATTGAATATTCTGCTCCATTACCTCGACGTTATCGAGTCTCTTTATCCATAAGGATGACAACAAGTTAATAAAATTTCGTAAACGCTGTGAGTATAATTTCCTGAAAATGTATAGAATATCAAAGCTAGTGTTTCAATCGTACCTTACGAAAATTGACAAATTATTAATTGAACGTACTCAAATTCATTCGGTATTCTTCTACTTTCATTCAATCGATACAGTAGGTATGACGGAAACGAAAAGCTTCAGTTTCAAATTATTCTCATCATATCAGACCACAACAAATTTAGCAGCGATCAATTGACATCGAATAAAGATAACAGAATGAATGGCGTATATCCAGTGATCATGGTGTTTGATAACGAGCTTAGCTCGACATAAGGCGATCGACGAGCTTTCGCTCCCTCAAATCCCATGTCGCAGTCATTGGGTATTTCTCCCAAATCCTTAAACCGTTTTTCTCATATACAGGGTGAATTCCTAGCCATGGAACACTCTGAAGTTGCCTAAAATCGAGAAATGAGCTTTCAAACAGTTGGATCGTGGTTCTGAACTGTCTAAAAGCTTCTTTCTCGATTCTAGCTAACTTCAGACTGTCCCATCTTTATGAATACACCCTGTATAGGAATCGACAGGATTTTATTGAACATTCATTCAATCTAGTGAAACAATATACGTTTCAATCATACAGAAATTAACCCTTCGTGTACCCAAAGTTACGTAGTTTTCTCGAATCCATTTTTTGTCAAATAATAAGCTACGAACTATTGATTCCACAATCTTTTCAATAATGTATGAAGCCCTAAATTTTTTTCAAACAGTTCACATAATTTTTGTTCCTCGATTAAAAGAAAAAAGGGTGAAAAAGCAGAATTCAAAATGCATAAAGCCAGCGGTTTATTACCGGATGCGAAAATCTGTGAACTTTCCCAGCATGCGTCCGCTCCAAAAGAGGGTTTTCAGAATTGGCTTTCCTAAAATAACCCGCTCGGAGGGTTGATTGTGCTCCGGAACGTGTAGGTGGGCTTTGCCTCTGAAACCCACCGTAAAACGTGTACGAAAGTTCTTATCACGCGCGATCTTTGAGAGGCGTAAATTTTTTAAGCGTCCGTCACTTTGTTCTACGTCTCTGACACTAGATCACACATCGAGATAACCTGGAGACCCTCTACCAGTCTCTACGTCTTCAGTTTTCTCACTCTCTGATCCTCGTGCTAAAACATGAAGAAGAAGCCTTTCTTAATCCTAATTTTTTAGTCTCACAATTTTCTGCGAATTGTCGACATTTTTTACAATTCCCGAAACAACTTTTTCTCATAAATATTAAAACCTGTCAAATGTGGTGAATTATTATGAAGGAGAAAACCGCGCTCGCGATTCAAAGACGCAGATCCTCCGCAAGAAACGAGGGCGCGGTTGTCGAAACGTCGAGCATAAGGCGAGCGATTAGCCCCGATGAGAAATATGAATTATTCATCATGAAATCCGGTGTTTTTTTTCTTCCCGATCGTTGGCGAATGTTCGCGAGCTTTCTTGACAGGCACGACACTGTAGTGGCGACGTAGATTCCTGACGACTTTTTTTTCCCCAATTTCCCGCGAATTTGAGAAACTTGAAAAGCTTGTTCGTGACGGTCTTTTAACTCTGAAGAAGAAACTGTCGAAGACGTTACTTTCTTCGCTCGTCGATCCATCAGGCGTTTTATCGCAGATAACAAATCACTTTGCAAAGTTGTGCAACCCTCCCCTGCTGCGTTCTGTGCCCACTTTACGTCCCCGCAACTTCCCTCGCTGCTTCAGGCATCGACAAAACTCATTGTCGACTTGCGGTTAACCCATACCATAACTGTACCGAAATCCGACGTTCCGTCTCAATCAGGAAGCTCCGCAAAGTCGTTCAATTTTAACTCGAGCTTCGAACGGTCTATATTACTCTGACTAATCTGGAAAACCCTCACTACACAAGTTTGGAGACTAATCAGACTTCAATAACTCAATTTTACCCTTTCAAGATCAATTTCAATGGCAGAAATAATTCTAAAGATCGTCAGATTCGCAGGAAAATTGATGCACAGTGTTTTTTTTTTCTTCTCATGACACGTGTGTCTTTGAATTTGAATTTGCAAAGAAAATCGCTGAATTCAAAATTACGATCTTGACAAGCAAGCAAAAAATAAATTATATGATTTTCATCCAACTTGTTTTGAGAACGAATTTTTTTGACGCGTCTCTTATTTCTAAGAAACACAACAAAAATGACGATATCTTGAGAACGAATCAACGAATTTCAATAAAATTTGGTACCATATGGTTTTTTTGATCGCTGATCACGAATCTGAAGTCAGTTTTGCAAAATTTTCATTTGGCGTATTCGATATGCTGCAAAAAAACTAAAAACATTTGGATTTGGATGAAACTTGATACTCGTAGGTTTTTTGGGTCACTGATCACGAATCTGGAGTCAGATTAGCGAAATCCAAAATGGCGAGTCCGATTTGCTGGGAAAAATACTAAAAACATTCGAAATCTTACGGAAATTTGTACTCGAAGGTTCTTTGAACCGCTGATCAAGAATCTGAGGTCAGATTTACAAATTTCAAAATAGCTGAGAACAAAATAAAGAACGGGAAGTTCGACAGCTGGCTCATAGTCAGCCCAAACCCGCTTGTTTTAACTGAAGGTAGCCAATTTATTTCTAACTCCAGATAATAATTATCAGTACGTCGAGGATAGAATAGAAAAAAAAAACGAGTCTTCAACTTTCGCCAAAATCAAATACTTTGTAAAGATTTTTTAACGTCTTGTCGTTTTGACCTCTATTCTGATGCTCAAATTCGGAAACCGTTAATTTTGGAACCAGTTTTAACACAAATCTAATAATCTTCTGAATATTTGAATCAGTCGATCCTGTAGCTGTCTCATTTGTATGGCATAGAAGACAGCGGCAAATAGGTGTTTCCATTATTAGTCGAGATCTGCAGTCTCTGTCTCGAGAGGGTCGTTAATCATTTATGAACACAGGCAAGGTAGAACTGTGAGAGGACCTGCAGCTTAAAACCGACAGACGGCTCTTACCCGGTTTAGCAATAAGTAACTTTCAGAGATGCGGTACATCCCGTCGCGGACTGATTGTCCAGAGTTTGCGTGTCCCTTCCATTCGATCGAGTTTGATTAGTTCAAGGTTCTCCCCTGAGCTGTGTCACGGTGCAGTGATGGTACAGAGCCCAGACCCTTCGGGCATCGTGATTACGCGGTTGACTGGCAGGCGCTAACGTCTGCTGAATCATTCAGCAAAATTTCACACTGACCGGACCGTACGTCACATGGATATGCTTTGAACGTCAGCTTTGGAACGATCAGGTCATCAAGTTCTTACATTTTTTATAAAGTTTGATCAAACCTTCTTCTCAATAGTACCCACGGAGAAATATTGACTTAAAATCGAGAAAAACTGTTCAGGACCCTCCCAGAAACGTCAAAAGCTCGCCCTAAATAGTTGAAAAAAACGTACCAAACACGTATAACTCGTTGATAGATAGAGATTTTCGAGGATTTTGAAACCCCTGTGTAGGAATTCACTTTTAAATGGGGAAAACTATCTGGGGCCCTTCTAGGACCCTCCCAGAAACGTCAA
>JAFFZH010015360.1:33787-53515 GCA_018420115.1 Euura saliciscinereae | reverse complement strand
GGACCCTCCCAGAAACGTCAAAAGCTCACCCTAAATAGTTGAAAAAAAAACGTATCAAACACGTATAACTCGTTATTGAATAGAGATTTTCGGGAATTTCTAAAGCCCCATGGAAGAATTGGCCTTCAACCCAAATTATTATGACAAATTATTTAGATTTATGGTCCACAACCTTCGTGAGAGCTTCAATGGATGCGTCAAATTTTTTTTGTGGACTCAATCGGGTGCTGCACAGAGCACGCTTTCACTGAGTCCGTAGGATTGAAGAATTTTTAAGACTTCTTTTCATTTCATCTTGATGGCGAATTCGGCGGATCACAAAGATACAAATTTCACACCTCGTGGACAGAGATACCGGATGAAATTCCTTTGAAGAGAAAACGAATAATATAAAGCTCCTGACGATTCAATTTGAGAATGGAATTCATTGATGAAAAAGAGCTAAAGGTCTGGATATACCTATACTTCAAAAAAATGTATTGGAAATGTAAAAAATCAACTCCATTCCGTCTACAAATTCTCGAACCTCAATTTCAATATCGTTATTTCCCGAATAACACAGATATTTCGATACACTGAACTCTGTTAATTAATTAGTTAATTATACCCAATCGATGCTTGTAGTGATTTTTTTTTTCTTTCAGCTAATGAACTGATATTATTAATCGTATAACGAGTTATCGAGAACGCATTTCCGAGTGGTTAAAAGTTACCAAAACGTCCCGAGTACCTTTTTGAACGATCGATGTAATATTCGTTCTATTTATATCGAAGCTGCGCTAATATCGATAAATTAAAAAGAAAAATTCAACGAAGCAGTTTCAGAGAATGTCGTAGTTGAAAATGTTATACGTCCCGGTCTGCTTCTGGATGGTTGATAGAAGACGAGCTTTTATCTCGCTTAAGAATTTTTTTTTTGGTAAATTGACTCTATATGAGGGTTCGAAATATTCCTCTCGCTATCGCCTTATTCGGCTAGAGACGATCTTAGCGCTTATGGCGAGAAGAATGGAGGGTCTTTGTCATTGAAGGAAATTGGACGAGGAGCCAATACGTGTAACTCCGGCTCGTCTTATCTCCGCGATACCCACCGAACCCCTCTGGCCCCGTGCCGATACCAACGACGCCACGGAAAGGCACCTAAACCCTGGAACCAACCCCTCAGGAAGAAAAAGCTTCTAAAGAAATGCAAAACAAAGTCGAGGGTAAGCTCGTCTAACCTCGTTACCACCTCAAGATTGAACTTTACCGCAATTTGTTGCCCCACGAAGCGAGCGAGATTAGGAAACGATCTTATCCTCGGATGTTTTTTTTTCTCTCTTTTCTTTTATTTTTCGTTACGTTGGCGTCGATTTAAGGGATACTCAAATGAAATTGCTGAGTCAGGTGGTTCTATACAAAAGTGAACGGAAATCCAATGAAACAGGTAAAACTACAATACCAATTTATTTTTATCTAACAAGGTATCACATTTTAGCTTTTCTTTCTAATCGCGTTTTTCTAATTCAAGACACGAAATTTGAAGAAGATAATTTTTTTTCTTTTGATGTGAACCCTTTGATAATTTTCAGAAATATATAATATGTGAAATTATCGATTCCACAAATTATTTCGGAAATGACAGAAAAACCATATGAAAAAAAATACATAAAAAAATATTGCGAATGTATAAAATCCAAATAACGATTTTTCATGTTCATATCGATTGAAAGAATTGTAAAATACGTATATCCAAAAACATTCAAATTTGAATGGATCGTCCTGAATACGATATAATTTTCTACTGTGTAAGAAACTCTAGAAAAATTGTCAGGTTAGCCCAAAATTTTGTTAAAAATCTACAAACCTTGATTTTTGATTATAAAGAACTCGAAAACAAAATGGCTGACTCAGCCATTTCAGTTTCTTATCCATTATAAGAATATTTCTGGGATAATTGTGGTTGTGAATTCATGAACAAAATGATGATGGAAGAATATTGAAAAATGTGTGATTTGAAAATGAATTTTGATCATGATAAAAAGTGAAATTTAAATAAGCGAATGTTATAATGATTAGATAAATGTGGATTTTATTTCCCTCGTTTCATGGGCGACGACGCGACGTCTCCTCCATTTCTCCAATTTGCATTCACAACCACCGCGTAATTCTGTCTGCTATTCTCTCAGGGCCAATATTCCGCCTTGCGGTCCTCGTTAAAATATCGTATTTATATATTCCTCGGTAATTCAATATTCGACGGTACCTGTACCTATACTCGCCCGCATCTTTTTTCCATCGTCTCTTTTTTCTGTTCTCCCTTCCTAATTTTTTTTATTATCTTTTTTCCGCCCGTACCGAGGTATTCAGATCGAAAATTTTAAATTATTCATACCGACCGATATTCAGCCTCGACGGATTTATACTTCTGCGTTATTTATCCACTACTACTTCTGTCTCGTTACAGCTGGCGTCGCTCGTTCAGCAATTACAAATTCCGCGACAAGAGATCTCCATCTTTGAAATCGTGAGAGATTTCATTCCGGTTGAAAGTCCTGCTTCCACGAAGTTGCAAAATAAGTCTTCTAATTAGAATAATTAGGATTCAACTATCTGATGAAAATTTTCAGTTTCCATAAACTGTACTAATATGCGAGGTTCTAACGGAACTGGATTCGTCCCACGTGCTTTAATGAATTTTTCATTCATAACTGAGGGCATAAATTGACTTAGCGAGCTGCGTTAGCCTTCGGTGGTGGAATAGCCCGGGCTCTAATTAACGATGAATATAACATCTATTCTATACCAGTTACGTAACCCCCCGGTGGCGCGTTTTGGTTATCACATATTACTTGGGTAAACACGGAATTTAAATAAACCCCGATTATACGATACTGCAGTACCCGGTGGGTTTAACCGCATTAAAAAACAAAAACAAAAAAAAAAATTCCGTGTATCCAGATATACTGGATTCGCGAATATACGCGTGGTTTCCTATAGAGTAAAATTTGTTGTAACAAATTCTGTGCGTCTGTTATATTCTCGCTTTTTGTCTACCCGGAGCTATACTAGAAACAGAGTTTTAATTTGTGGAAAATATAGAGCTTTTCAGAATGGTGAAATTTCATTAAAATTTGAATATTGTCGTATCACATCACTGTGGGTCATTTTCGAATAGATTTTCGCAAATTTGAAGACCGAAAGATTTTGGGGAGGGGAATCGACCGCTCTGAGTAGACACGGAAAGCTGGCTATTTTTTTCTGAATACCGTTTTGTGTTCCGAAAAACATGTTGTACGGCCCACGGCGGGAAAACTAGATTCGAACCTCGACGAATTTCCGTACGCAGGCCAAAGTGAGATATCGAAAATCTTCCACGGATGATTCGGTTCGGGACACTAAACTGAGCGTGCTCACCGAATTTCAGCCAAAAATATTAAAAATTGTAGAAGTTATTCAATTTTGAAATTTTTTATATTGAAGACAAAACTAGTTATTTGAGTGGCACGATCGCAAACGGGGACTTTTTTATTTATTTGCGTGTTGGACTAGCCTCGAGTTTTTAACAGAGTTGGCATAGAAAAGGTATTCCAAGCTCGATGAATTTGGCGAATTCAGCAAAAAAATTGACTGATTGTTCAGGACGGTGAACTGAGTGCGAACTCCAAATATGAGATCATGTATGTCATTTTACGCCAATATAATATCACAAGATTAGAACTCGTAACAGGTTCGTTAACAGTTAACAATCTCACTGCAGTAGCGTTAACGCAGTTTTCACGGTCTCTCAAATTGCGATACCGCTCGCAGTTCGTTTTGTCATAAACTCCATTTGTGAAATTCATACGTGAGTATAATTGCATTTCATGATATTTTAGAGCCACAAAGCTGAATTACTGAAAGTAATTGCTGTAGAAAAAGGTTAAACGGTAGTAGACGTGGCACATTTTACATAATTCATGGAGCAACTGCAGGAGCATCAGTTATAGTGCCGGAAATACAGCGAGCAGTCTCTTCTTTTACGTATGTATTATGTAGTATGTACAAACGTGACATCGCATCATGCTCCATCCCTGATCCTCGACTTACGTTAGCTCGTTAAAAAAACTTATTTTTATAGCCCCTCCATCCGTCTGCTCCAGAGCCGGAGCATCTTGTCCTGTCATCGTGTACCTCTGCACTGGCATTTAGTCAGTTTGTTCGTTTATGAGAATAGAATTGCAGAATGGAGAGGAGTTCGCAAACATCCTTTTCAATTTGCATTCACTAACTTATTTCTACCTGATCCTCTCAGTACTCTGATGAGGTTCATCCTACTATCTTCGGATTCACAAACTCGTGAAACTCTATCTAACTTTTACCAGTCCAGGTCGGAGACACTGACTCAATTTTCTACCGTTATTAACCAGCTTATCAATCTCTGAATTTGGGTCAAAAACTACGACAACGCTGAAATTGACTAAAGAGGACCCAGTGTTTTAATTATTTCTAGCCACTCTTCTTGAGTTTTCAGTTCCTGGATTGAGTTTTTTCTTCATATCTCTACAACTATTGCTCCTATCGTCACGGAGGTCATTATATAAAATGAAGCTTGTCAAATTCTCTACAACAAAGGTTTCATACGTTTTTCTCATATCTTCAATAGTTTTTCTGTAATACAGGGCTGAAAGTATCGATATTTGTATAGAACCTCGTGAGAATTATGTTACGTATTCACTCGTGTATTAGAGAAAAACTATCGAAGATATGAAAAAAATGTATTGAACCTTTGTTGTGGAAAATTCAGTAGGCTTCATTTTTTATAATAACCTCCGTGACGATAAGATCAACAGTTGTCGAGATATGATGAAAAAACTGAATCCGGCCCCTCGGATTCAAGATTCCGGATCTAACCGGCCAGCTAGATGTCAGGACTTCAGGCTGGACTACTTAGATTTCTGACCAAACGTTGAATCTGGTTTAACTTCCCTAATTGATGATTCTTTTCAGGGTCGTTTATCTCGTCACTTGTCTTCAAAATTGAGAATCGTGGTACCGAAATGAAAACCTAGTAGTCTGTCTCTGCTTCGCAGTGAATTGCTTCATGGAATCTTCCTCTGGACGGAACATCGCGTGTCGTTTCGAGTGTCGTATAGTTTAAGATGGGATCATAAACCCCTGATTTGACGTAAATGTCAAGGAATCCACGCTCCAAGTTCTGTAATCTCCGTCGACGAAGAACAACGTGAGACACAGTTCACCACTGGAACGGTTGGACGTGGTTCAACGTCGCCGTGCCTAACCGTTCATCCGCGCATTCGAGCATAAATACTTGTAACTTTGGTCAACGCGTTTGGCTCGGGTTGCCTGTCGGCTGGCTATAAACTTTTGAACAAAGTTTGGCAGCTTCATTGGGTTTCCTTCTGGTATACTATATATACAATATACAACCAGACGTAGTAGTGGTTTCTCGAGCAACCAGACCGAACGCTAACTGTTGCTGCATAATCCGCAGTGCGTTGTTACATTGTACTGCACAAAGCTTGTGCGAACGTTGGATTTCGGATACCGAGGGAGTTGCGATTCCGTTAACGGCTTACACACCGTGCTGCCTGGCCGCATACTGGGACCTCGAATAGATGCAGGGTTTCAGGGTTTCAAATGTCGATTCGGAATCTGCGGAGCGCGAATTTCGTGATTCGGTTAATTATTTAGTGAAATAGTGTTTCAACTATTTCCTCCACCTTGAGGTATTCTATTTCGTGGTAATTTACCAGACTGTAGGTGATCGTTCGAGTATCAATCGGATATTCACGAAGCGTTCGAGTCTTCCTCGGTCTCAACGATTAATATTTCGCAGTCACCATTTTTTAATTACCTTCCTTCTCATTATTCCATTGATTTTCTCAGTTATTTCTCATTATTTAATTCATTTTCGAGGTTATTTCTCAGTATTATCGATATGCTATTTGAACGAGTTAGTTTTCCCTTAGTTTGAACTGATGTGCTAAGGCTGCGAAGAATCTAGAAACTGTGGAATAGCTTCTGAAAATCCGATCACGATGAGACAAATTTATGAACAGAATATCAACGAGATAAAAAATTTACGACGATCCAACGTACCAGGGTGTACAAGGGATAAGGATATCCGCCTGCATCGGAGCAGCAAGGGTATCTTCAGGTCTCTTCGCGGTATAAAAAAGCAACAAGTGATCATGACGGGGGCAATGGCGCACGGGAGAGCCCTCGGTAACTCGATTCTCAAGTGTCTGGCATCCCTGGTAGTATAGCCCCCTGGGTTCCTTGCCATGGGACCCCCAGCTTCCTCTGTACAACCCAGATACGTTTTCCGAGGTTTTCGCCCTGGAACTTGCTTCATGCTTGAGGATGCGGTCTTCAAGGATTCGATACTGAACATAAAAAGTGTTTAAATCGAACTTCATCAGCAAACCGGGTTCCAAAGTAGATTTTTTAAGCCTTCATCTGGCAGAAAATATCCAAATTATAAAAAAATAAAAACGGTGGCCACGATTGTAGACTAAACAAGATACCATTTTATTTCGAAATGAAATCCTTCAAGCTTTCACAGAACCGATATTCCATGAATCTTATCAGTGTTTGATCTGAATATCAAACTTGAGATTAAATTTCACTTTTTCAATGATTTTCAGATCCTTTTTCACCAATTCAGATTGAAAAAAGGTTCTGTCGAAGCTTAGATCATAATGATAGTATAAAGATATTGTGTGAATTTCAAATTAATGGTCTAATAGTTACAGAGACCGGTTTTAATTGTGAGCTTTTCGCAGACTCATCTTCAGTGGCATCTGATGACCACAGTTTTCAAGATAACTTCGAATTCCGTTTTCCGTTTTACTCAATTCTTCGCAAAGGTCTTTTATTTTGAAGGTGAAAAACCTTCACCTATAGAGTCTGATAACGGAATCAATATCGATGATCCTCCTTTAGGTGATTAAAAACTCTCTGATGGGGATAAAAAAATGGCTTCAACCAATTAACGTAGCTAACTTTTATGAAGTTTAATTCAAACGAGAAGCTGAGAGAAAATGAGGAACAGCCCAAAGTGAGAGAGAGTATAATGGCAGTTTTTTCAAGCCATGAGTCGGAATTATTAAAGCTTTATTTCCGAGAAGCGTAATTTCGAATCTCTGATCAGAACGAGAGGTTATCAACGTGGACTGGCCGGGAGTGACGCGATAATTGGAATAGCACATAGCATCTGGCTTCGCGAATGCAACAATTTAATTAAAACGGTCTGAAGTTAAGTGCTTTCGCGACGTCCGCAGGCGAATGGTTCAACGGTGCATAAATGACCTGCGTACATACAATAGTGGATCGCTTTTAATTCGATGTAAGGGGTTGGTTTATGAGGGTTTAACAATCGCGACTATTAGCTCCGCACCGGAAGAGCAGCTCGAGACGAAGAAAACGTCCTCAGACTCAGACAACGGACGCAAAGAATCCAAATAACGCTCGAAAGAATCCACGACATTCTTCTTCGCCTCGCGGAACACGACACTTTTTAAAGTGCAACAACAACACCCCTCTAGCTGTGTACACCTTGACTTCGACCTCTTTATTGTCTCCTTCGGTGAAGCTCCCGAGCTGGAGAGTGTCGCGGTTTCTTTTCTGGAATGAATTAAACGACCCAGTTTCTGACCTTTTGACGATATCAGTTGTGTTCTTTAAAAATCAGGGAAAGCACCATAGGGACTCTGCTGATGCTTATGGTTAAACTTTCTCAGGCTCTTCACCTTCAATTTGACCTCTAAGAAAAATCAGTGACGAGCGCAGAACGCATATAGGGTTTTGGTTCGACTCCAGAACCAGGGTTGGGGGGTTGTAGAATCGTACGAACTTTGGGAGCACGAGTACATCTGACGTAGATAAACTTTGGATTTATGGTCACAAGTTTTTGTGTATTTCTATGTAGGTATAGACAAGAAATGAGGTTATCATCGAATATTGATAATTGATTTACTAATCCTGCGTCATGTCAGCGTGAGACTGAAAGCTCAGGTGAATGTGGTAAGGGTAGAAAAAGCTTTCGACGTTATTGAACAACGTTGTGCATTTTTTAGTCTCATTGCAGTGAGTGAGAGCTTCGAGGCGAGTCGAGTATGGCCGTAAATATCCGGAGCTTTCGTTTTTCTTCAAAGTCTAGGTACAAGGGGCTCAAGAGGCGGTAAGAGGACTGAAACCTCGCTTGTCCAACTTTGAAACAAGCTCCCGCTTTCATCTTTCAAACATAAAATAAAAAACCGCATAT
This sequence comes from Euura saliciscinereae, assembly GCA_018420115.1. NCBI lineage: Eukaryota > Metazoa > Arthropoda > Insecta > Hymenoptera > Tenthredinidae > Euura > Euura saliciscinereae. The sequence goes on along the minus strand of JAFFZH010015360.1, from coordinate 45,267 downwards.
TCAGACTGAATAGAAGATAACGTCAAACAACAACGAATGAAGTAACACAAATTTTATGTAGTGTAAAAAAAACAAAAAAAACTGTGTCCAAATTTACCGATATTCGATCAAAGCTGTACTATTCGTGGTGTTTATCGATCTGGGGTTGATGAATTGCCAGGAAAGCCTATGGCATTATTTAATAACCACTTAAAGTTCGATATAGAACGTGAAACTGGATTAGACAGGTGAAATGTGGGTCTCTGGCGATATAACAAGCGATAAAGTGTATCATTTCACCTTCTCAAAGTGCTATAGCTCTGGAAATTGAGCTTCAACGTTGATATTCGTGTTAAGATGTGTAAGGAATCGATAAAAACCTGAAGCATTAAAGGGTTATTCCGAAAATACTTTTGGCTCCCTCATTCGAAATGTATTTGGTTTCAGAAGATTCGTTAAGCTATCAAAATAATTCTCAATGACGTGATCTTGAAAATTTCATAAAATTTTGTGATTCAATAATGTTTGAATTACCAGATATTCATTTTCTATCCTGTTATAGTCAGTTATGCAATCAATGTCATTATAAATAATCATAATAATATTTCCAATGAATCACGCTGAATAATAGAGTTTCAACGAATATTAGAAAAGCTATATCCTGGTAACGGAATCCATGACGAGGGACACTTTCACGTCCTGCACGTCATCCGGTTGCAACGACGTAACGTGGTTGGAGAGTGATAAAATTTATCACTGTCGGTTGTAAAACAACGATGACCAGCTGGACCGTTGTAGAATTCCAGCTTGAGTATACAAAGTTTCAGGTGAATGGAGATTATCTGTTCTGCACCATGACGTGCGTAGCTGTAGGTGTGTATAACAGTGATTTGTCGAAAAACTTGGAGAAACACGCAGTTACTGAAACTTTGCGGTGTATATCTCCGCGTGTGAGTCCACATGTGTGTATGTTTCATTGACAAAATTCACAATTCACAACGGTGGTGTCAAAGTCTAGAGAATTTATAGCCTCATGTAAATTTATTCACGTGAGTAACGGTCAGTACGACTCGTCTGACAACCTCGGATTATTCCTACAGTGTGTTGGGATATAGGGGAAACCCTTCAAAGTATAGACAGATTCGAACTCCGGAAACGGCCTCCGCGCTTCCGGTCTCGCAAGCAATTTCAACCAAAAGAAACGGAGTTGCTTTCCAACTCTACGCACTGTGAAAGGACTCAGGGAATTTTGCGGCGTGGCTGTAAAATTTAACGAGAGTTTTGGAGAAAAAAGGACGAGATTCTAGTTCTGCTTCCTCGCTTATCCTTATCTCGTTCATTATGGTCCGCTTTCTTCGAGTCTCGATCTCCGGTTCTTCCTCTCGGTGCATGATAATCCTCAACCGTTCAATTTCCGCCGGTTATGACCCAGTCGAATAACGATGAGGTTCTAGAATGGTTTTTTGAATTTCGCAAAAACGAAAAGAAGAACAGCACAAAATCCTTGGAGATATCGTGGTCACAAATTGGTTGCTGTTAGCCTGGATCACTCCATCGGTTTTAATCTCGTTCCTCCCTTGTTCTTCCACGCTAAATTACTACCACCCCAGGCTACGAACTATCAGTCGCAGATTTCCCGTCTGGGGTGGACCGTATCTGCAATATTTCTGTGTCCAATTATCCGTTCTGCCTTTACCTGTATTTTGAGTTTCTTCAAAAATTGGAATGGAAGAATGACGGATTTGGGATCTCGTAGCTCCAATTGCGAGTGCAGGCGTGGAGAAGAAAATCATACGACCTTTTGCCACCATGATAGACCTCACGCCATTAGACACGATATGAAAAAAATTGGTAAAATCTGTCCAGTGAATGTCGTTGCCACACGTGTATCGAATAGTCGAATCTGGTAATGTGATCCGTTCAAGAGTGGACTCACGTCGAATGGTCATGCTCGTAGAAAATACGTGGTTTTTATGGAACCGGTGAAGAGTACGTGCATCGCGGTTGCAGAATCCGCAGGGATTGCACTGCACCAATTGCGGGAAGTTGTGGCCCGTGAATCCGCAATTTAACGGATAAATTTAGCATGTGGCGTACCGGTGGAGTTTAATGGATTGAATAAACCTGCCATTCATGTATGCGGAACAAGGATTCTATGAACGTTCACTGTGGCCACAACACTCGCACCGGCTCACGCTGCGTTTCTACATTAATGTGGCAAACTAAGAGGCCGATGAGCTTTTCAAATTCCTGCTGGTGTCACACAGAGTGGTATAAAATGGCGTCCTTCGGTACCGCGTGATCGAGTATCTTCAGGAATTGAGAGGAGTATTTCTGATCTGGTACAGGGACTAAGACCGTAAATGGACGAATGGAGTACAGTGTGAAATGTAGGAATCCTGAGGTACCTACTCCGCGGTTTACAGACGCGCCGCAAATGGCACCACCATAAAATCTGACAGGTGCATTGAAGCGGATAGCCGCCCTGCTGCCACACACGAAATAAACAACCAATGCGGTATATGCATTAGCTTGAGCAAGTTTAACGACTTGGTTTACGTCCGTCCAGAAGTTACATTTCTATCTGTGTGCACGTGCATGTATGATGTATTCAGCTATAGGTCTGGCTAATACGAGTTATGCGAGAACGTACAAGATAGACAATGTTATGTGTAAGCACAGGTTGTACGTAGTACATCGGTAGAGTAGAGTCGAGTGACACGACGGAGTGTATATGATACTCAAATCGACCCAAAACCACATACATGAGAATTTAGATTCAACATTAGTCAGGAATAGCGAGAGATAACAGAAATCCTTTGAACAATAACCCCGTGTGGTCAGAGCATTGATGTCATGAAGCTTCCACGAGGAATCCTGATGAGGTCAGTACTAAGTGATCCAGCTCGATATGGAATGTTCATACTAGACCAAAATATAGCGAATAGAAGAGATTCCCGAATTGGTAGACCCTTATCTTGAATCAAAGGTGCTCGAATTCGTTTTTTTTTTATCATATCTCGACAACCGTCGATCCAATCTTCACGAAGGTTATTATAAAAAATGAAGCTCAGTAAATTCTCTATAAGAAAGATCTCATACATTTTTCTTGTATCTTCGATAGTTCTTCTCTAATACATCAGTGAACACGTAACATAATTCTCACGAGGTCCCATACAAATATCGATACTTTCAGCCCTGTATTAAAGAAAAACTATTGAAGATATGAGAAAAATTTATTGAACCTATATTGTAGAGAATTTTATGGGCTTCATTTTTCATATTGATCTTTGTCACCGTAGGATGGATAGTTGTCGAGTTATGATTAAAAAACTGAATTCGAGAATCTTGGTTAGGTATAAAAGGGCAAAGCTTTTGTTCCATTCGATAGCATATCCACCAATTGATAGATCTTTACTAATTAATTTTTATATTTTTGCTAATCTGACTGGATTAGACACAGTTGAAAGGTATCTGCTAATTCCTAGATCTTCTTCTTATCTCAAAACATGAATCAATTATATACTTCTTCCAATGTGACAGATTCCATCATTGTCGAACGTTCACAACTGGATGAACTTGTTCATTATTTCCACTATCATGAAAGCAGAAGAAGTAATGTGATCGATAACATATAAATCGGGTCTTGAATTAGATTCAATTTATACGGTAGGATTTGTGTAATCTTTAAAAAAAAAATTCTGCTGTTCTCAAACTTTTTCAGCTGCTAAATTCCTACATGTTACAAGAGTTTGCAGAGAATTCACAATTCCAATTAGTGATACTACCAGTACAGGAACGCGTTCTGTTGGAACTACATTCGAACCTCGTAATTTTTGACAGTAAAAAATATAAAAATGAATCATTTCCAAATGTGCGCTCTCACGGCTTCCTCATTACCACCCAGCTGAAGCCTCCTTAAAATTCATTTGATGCTTCAATTTCGTAATTAAAAATTTTAGCAAGGTGAATTAACCAGGACCTCATCTGCATTTTTAGTCGACGCCTCAGCATAGTGAGACCCTCATTACGAATCAGCACAGTGTCACAAAGAAATTACCGCCACATTGAACAAATTCTCGATGACCTATGCCTCAAAATGACATAGTATAACTAATCGAATCGATCTTCACCGTCCGAACTTTCTTTGACCATAGGAGCGTTAGTGAAATAGTGCATCGATAAGGTCATAAGATTTTTCCTCACATCTTAGGATACCATCCAAAAATAGTAGCCAGATGTGTCAGAGGTTGAAGTGGGCTGGGGTCGGCTGGGGTCAGCATGGACAAATAGATTTGTTCGCTTGATGGGACATAACGAAAACGCAAAGTCATTGAGGTTGGAATATCGACAGGCAACGGCCTATAGGGGATGCGGCAAAGTCGGGACGCTGATAGTGGTTCTACGTATAGTATTCGAGGGTAACATATCGTCGAGGCATCGACGTACCGGTGTCGTCTTGAATATAAATCCACTCGCTTATTTCTTATTCTCTTTACGTTTCGAGCTTTTCCACATTTTCCACTTATTCAGTGTGCCCGCTATCGCAGCCGCGAGTGCTTGCTTCCTCTCTTTCAACCCCATTCTTCTCTGCTTTGTCGCTTGGAGCTTCTTGCTCCGGCTAACGGCGTGCGAAGCCGGTCTCCTTCGTCTCTTGCCGTTTTATCTTTCGCCTCGGAGAGAAGATAGCGTCATGTCAAAGAGAGGGAGATATTTAAATGTGGGTAAGGAAGGAACGCCGAGTCGCATCCTTGTCTCTAGATTCTAAGTAGTTTTTCGCACCCCGGCCAACACCGACGACGCGACACTGGCGTATTTTATTCGCGAAAGAACTAACTCACCAACACCTTAACCACCTGTGTGTCAAGTGGCGAACGGAGCTGTCAGTGCTTTAAACTCGACGGAAAGAAAAAAAAAGGGGGGGGGGGGCTAATTGAATACCAGACGACAATAGAAACCTCGGTTTAAATCTACCAGACGCCTCGTTTCCTACATCTCAACACGTTTTTGAAAAGCTCTGTTCCAGACACGCTTCAACTATACATTCATAAAGTATGTATATAGTTATTCATACTGTTGGTATTTTATATTATTCATTTACATCAGAGATTCGAATCAATTTTTCTAAAAAAAAAAGTTGATTCTTTTCATCTTGATGTGACAACGCAAAAAATAGTCAAATTCAACGGCCACATACACCTTACAATGTAAAAAAAAAGTCATTTTCCATATTTTAGAATGTTTTTCACACAATTTTGATGGATCGATTCAAGTTTTTCTGGTCTCAAACTATTCAGTAAAGAGGCCTTCTCAAAATGAACAGAGAATTTCTTGATCCGATCAAAATTGTACCAGATATTCAACAATTTTTCTGACTTCATACGTTACTTTTCATGATAACTCGAGTAAAAATAAAGTTATGAAAAAGTTCTCTGTTCATGTTGAAAAGGCCCCTTTACTGAACGGTTTGAGACCAGAAAAACTAAAATCGGTCCAGCGGTAGATTTTATTTCTTGCACCATTCAAAAGACTCAAAAATGACTTTCGGTGGTTTTGACTTTTCTGAAATTTTGAGGTGTATGTTCCCCCTTAAAGTTCAGTCAGTCAAGTTTGTAATTATGTCAGTATCAGTCTTCAAATAAAATTTCAACCTTCTGCCATAAAAGTTACAGTCTCTTCACTAAAAATTTAATGGCAGAAGTCTGAACATTTTTTTTCAGGACACATCCTAGATACTTAAATGGTTTTTAAGACTCACAAGATTTTTTTTTACTTTCTTCAGTCACGTCTGGTGACGATATTGACAATTATTGTTTCCCTCTCAATAATTTCGATGATTCTAAATGTTGTTGATTTTTCTTTCTTCTTGGAAAGCTTTTTTTCAAAATTTGTGCAAATTGAACAATAATGCATCAGTCTAACAAATATATTCTATATATACCTTTGTTTGACATTTACACAGCTTCGTTTTTTATAATAAGCATCAATATATTGAATTTCTCTCATTCATTTAACGAATGAATAAAAAACGAAGCTGTGTAAATGTCAAACAAAGGTATATATAGAATATATTTGTTAGACTGATGCATGATTGTTCAATTTGCACAAATTTGGAAAAAAGCTTTCCAAGAAGAAAGAAAAATCAACAAGGGTTATGAAATGTCAATCAACAACAACTAATCTTATCAAAATAGTATACTTGCCAAAAAAATTTCAGGTCAGGAAATTAAAAACTAGGCTTTTTTTAGCGTCATTCTTGACCTCATCTTTACGTTGAGCTTTCATTTCAAGGCATTTGATCAGGGATCCGGAAAAAAGAAAGTAATCTATAATCAAACATGTACCAATTAGCCCAGACTTATTGTGTAACTGGGGTATAGTGTCACCGGAAATGATTGATTGGACGATTTTTTTTCTGATTTCAAAAACAAAAGAAAAAAATTCTCCCTAAAAATCGAGCTTTTTTGTATATTTCGGTTACCATAATTTCAGGTTATTGTCACGGTATCGTATTTCGAATATTCCTACCCTTTGACCTCGCCTTCTCGTAACGTGACGCCGTTTTTTTTTTTTACCTCCTCTTGGAATAATTTGAAAGAAAAATTTTATCGATCTTAAAGTTTTGAGTGCCTGCAGCAATGTAGAGAGGGATGAATGAATAGGGATGTGGAAGAGACGAAAACAATGGAAAGAATCCCGTTTGAAATGCGATAATTCATAAATGCAAAATTCAACCAACCCCTCTAGTCCGCATGCCTTTGGTATTAAAGATTCCAACCCCTCTACACTATTTGGTGCATTTGCTCTAGGGGTTGGTTCAGCCTCAAGTATCTATACACATAAGATAACCACTCTGCGCCCTGATATTGAGGTCCTTACAATTCGAGTTTTTGACTCCCCTCATGCTTCAAGAACCGCATTCGAGGCTATAAAAGAAAAATCAAAAAAAAATCTCCGAATCCGGAACATCTCGCTATTTGGGCTTGAAGTCAGACTCGTAATGTGCGATATAAACCGCAGAATTATTCGCGGTAAAATCGGGAGAGGTTCTTTCATACACGGAATAGTTCTACACCATTTTCTTCTCCTACACGATAATTATTCTACACTTTGCGGTTTTCACACGGTTAGAATTCCGAAAAATCCTTCGGGATTCGGTTTAAAAAAAATTGTGTAGAAAAGAAAAATGGTGTAGAACTTATTCTGTGTAGAAAAAAAAATTCTCACTCTTTTAATCGTGCCGAAATCCCAAGCCGGAAATGGGGTCGGAAAGTTTGAGTAAATCTCTGTGTAAAATGTGGTCGCTGTACCTCACGTATTTCGAATTTGTTGTCCATGGTCACAAAACCGCAGAAACGTGGCTCGCTACAAGTTTGGCACGTTTTGGACGCCGCACCGAAAATTTTAACGATAAACAACGCGGTTAACTAAAATTCACTTCCACAATATTTAAACAACCCGTCAACGTCGATATTCTCTCCCGTGAGGCTAACGATCGAGTAAATAACTGGAACTCTTTTTATTCGTTTCAGGTAAGACAAAAAACTCCAGGTGTGCCGGAGGCGGAAAACCGCACATCATTTTTTCTCCCAGGGCTCTCCTGCGATTGTGTGAAGGCTACTATTGGCGGTACGTACACGTTCAAATGCTATATTGGCTATGCCGTCGGCGTATAAAACACACTTGATTGTCGGTGTGCCAAACAACGGGGTGCAAACAACGGATCCGAGAGTTGAGCGATGGAACAGAACCAACTTCGCAAGTTAAAACTTAATTAACTCTTAACCGTTGATCAAGTCTTGAATAGAAATTCAAGATAAGCCACTAGGTTTACTTGGGTCAGGGTTTCTGACCAGATACACAGACCCGAGTGACCGCTGATTCCACTCTTTGACAAGCTGCGCGATTTTCGTAAATTTGTCTAAATTACATTGAGATTATTCTCATTACAATTTTTACACAATTTTTGAGAGCTTAACGATGGTTATAAGTAAATTATTACGTCGATGGTTTCAAGCTTTGTGCTTTTTCAGGAAAAATTAATATAGCGTAGGATTGTGTGAAACAAACTGAACCGAACTTTGGTATGATTATTCTCAATAGTGATGTGTCTTGGTTGGATCAACAATACTTCAAAATTTTGACTGTTTTACACAAAAAAAAATGAATCATTTTTGCATAAAAAAGGATCATTTTTCTCAGAGTGCCGCGAGTGGTGGAGTAGGTACGAATTTTTATTACACTGTGTGTAATGGGTCCGGATATCATTAAGAGCTGGTACGTTCCGTTTTTTTTTTTTTTGTTTTTGTCTTGTTTTTACTATAAATTTAATGACACGTCATGCAGTTGTCGAAGATATATCTTGTTTCTAGGTACGTAACTCCGAGGTAATTTCACGATGCGATAATGCCGGCGAACAGTTATCGCGAGAAATTACTTCTACAGCGCAGTACGTATAGTCAAGTCGAACCTATGAAACCCGCGGATACGGATTTAGTGGGAAAAACAAAAAAAAATTATATTGTACCTACTACCTGCGAATGCTCTAACCTTAAGCAAGCTTAATCACAATAATTTACTTTCCATTAGCAATAACGTTTTCCAGTCTAACAGACTGCGGACTTTACTACTGTTGAATATAAGTACCGGGTTTGAAATACACCTGCAGGGTTTGCCATTCTGAACAAACACATCTATTTAGCACTGTTCCACACACACTTCGTACGCGTGGTGTGAAAATAATCAAAATTGCGAAAAGTAATTTTTAATACTTTAGAAGAGTTTGCATACAATTTTGGAAACACATTTTCGGGAAGATAATTTCGAGAACGAATGCGTATATTTTGACCAATTTGGATTAGATTTTGGCTTTCATCGGTTCAATAATTTCGAAATTATTTAAATAACAAGATTCTGAAAAATACAATAAAAATTCGATATCTTGAGAACGGATCAATGGATTTGAATGAAATTTGGTACCGCATGGTTTTTTGAATCGCTGATCACAAATCGGAAGTCGGTTTTGAAAATTTTTTATTTCGCGCGTTCGATATGCTGCAAAAGAACGAAAAACATTGGGTAATTTCGATGAAAATTGGTACTCGGAGGTTTTTTTGAACCACTAATCAAGAATCCGACATCAGATTCGAAAAATTCGAAAGTCAAGAGGCTTTTTCAACAGAAACAGAGGATTTTTTGATTCGATCAAAATTGTAACGCGGATATTCATCATTTTCTAAAATAAAAAACTGGTTCTCTGTTTTCCACGTCACTTTTCGTGATAACTTTAGTAAAAAACGAAAGAGGTTCATCAAAAAGTTTTCTGTCCATTCCGAAAAAGCCTTTTTACTGAACAGAATCCAAAATCACGTTCACCGGTATAGGATTCATTTCGTATGCATCATAGACAACGAAGGGTTTGTTTCGAAAATTGTGTCAAAAACAATTCCAAAGTACGAAAAATCACCCCAAATCCTTTGTCTATTTCACCCCACCTACAAGCTCCAGCTTTTTTTAAAACCAAATATTTTTTGCCTTGCATAAATTCTTCGATTGCTTCGACCTTTGAGCATCGGTCATTGGTGTTGGGTTGGAAAATAATTGGAAATTTTACGGGTTAAAAGGTAACGGACCCCGAATACTTCGAGTCGACAGGGTAGTTTAGGGCTGAAATTTATTTTACACACCAGGAAGCGATAGCCTGATCCAGGCTTTTTTAATTGCCTCCCATTTGGCTCTACAGTCGAACATTTTAATCGCACGCACTGATTGGCTTTCATCGATCGGTTTCCATTGTCAAACAATGTGTATATTAGAGTGGCAAAATTTTTACCTTGAATTTCCGGTTTGGATTCTCACTATAAACAAGTAACAACGAAAAATAGAGTTTTTGGAAATTAAATTAACCCCTTGAAAGATGAAAGTGATTAACGAATTTTTGAATTTCTTGCGTGCCCTCATTTTTTTTTCTTTCTTTAACATGCTGCACCTATACCAAACATTTCTTGTCAATTGAGGCCATTATTCGACAATTATTATTATTAGATCGTTAGCCAAAATCTCTGTCAATTAACCAATGTCTAATTAAAAATGATGAGTGAAACAAATCACTATGAAAAATCGTCTGTGAAGTAGAGTCACTACTGTGAATATAAATTACTTTGGGATCAGATAAAAAAAAAGTTCAAATAGTGATTAAGCAACCCCTAATTATGAATCGATCCCGTTCAAATTCCATGGGCTTTTGGGGTTGCTCAAATTTTCGTTTGACGTCCGCGAAAAATGATTTTGCTCATCAGGCATTGACGGGACATTTTTTCTATTTTCTACAAATTACATTTGAAGAAACTCAAAGTCCTTAAAAATCCGTAAAAAATGTTCTTAAAATATTCATATTTATATTGAACGATCTCTAAAATCTGACTTTTGTTCCGTGAAATTGAAACCATCCGTCATAAATTGGGACGATTGTAAAAAAATGAACGGGTGATAATAAAAATCGATGCTGATATAAAAGTATTCTTCAGTCACGTTAATCTTTTACTTCTAAGAATCCTATCATTTTATCATTATGATTATTATCATTATTACTTAGGTCTAGCTTAACCTGTGACACAACCAGGAAGAGTATTTTCGACTCAAAACTTTTCGATTGTAGATCCGATAAAGTCTAATCAGATTTGAAACTTATCGGATTTTGGGTTTGGTATCAACTCTTCCAGTTGAGTTTTCGCAATCAAACTGACTGCGCGGTGCAGGAGGAATCAGGATCAGATGGAAAATGTGCACGGCCTGCAGCATACGCCATCTGATGATTCTGTCACTCAGGTGAAAACTTTTTGATCCCCCATCCCACCGAGAAAGTCAGAAAGTGGATAACTTGTAATAGTTTTACACGAAACTAAATTCCACGTCGCGTCGTCTGCCAAGAATTTATCATCGTCCTCCAAAAGTTGCTTCATTCGATTCAGTTTGTACGTCGCTTCGCGTTTCTGCGGGAGGACGAGTGCCTGCAATTTTCTCATCTCTTGACGCAGTTTATCGGATCGGGTGCGGTACTTAACCCAAGGAAACTTCTGCGACTGGTTCATTATTGAGCGAATATTCGATTCATGTACCACACGAATTTCTTCTATCTTCATCCGATCTTCATTCCCCGCGCTGATAATGAACCGGCAATACCAGATCCAGCGGAAGCTCTCGCACCTAAGCTCAGCCTCGGGCTCATCGTCAGCACTGATTGAGGATGTCTCCGCATGCCAACGCATTTTTACCCAGCCTCGTACCGAAGATACGTGTCTACGCGTCGGAATCTTCAGCAACCCAACGCGTCGAGATCGGAATACGAATTAAAACTACGTTTATAGCTATCGAGGTGATTGGCCGTTTATATTCATATTATTCATTTATGAAACAATAATTGAGGCAGCAGGGATTCGCAGGCACGATATTTTTTCAAATGCATTTATGAAACGACGAAAGGAGGCAATTTTTTCAGCCAT
>JAFFZH010015360.1:0-23373 GCA_018420115.1 Euura saliciscinereae | reverse complement strand
TCCGGACCCGGAGAAAAGTCACCCTGTATAGTCTGTAGATGCGCAGATGGTAAAGTTTTCATATTTCACACTCCTCACGATTTCTAACGTGTGGCTACTCCTCGGTGAAAATTGATGAAGCCTGAACAATTTCATACAAAAAATGTCCTAACAGTTTTCGGATTGGGATTAACCGCTCAGAGAAGATTCAGGCCTAAAAGCCAGGGTCTCACGAGGCTCGACAACGAAGGGGGTTGAGAATATACTTCAGGGAATCTGAGACTTGAACATTTCAAGAATTCAACCCTTCTCAGACATTCGAAATTGTATTTTACGATACACTAGATGGCCTCAAAACTCCAAACACAGTGAATACGATGTCCTGGAGATGAACAGTTCATCTGACTGCAATCGATCCTCTTCCCAATCAAACAGATGTTTGCTATGATGTCAAAAGATCTGAAACCCAATTACACTCGCCTTCATTTCGAGAATCCAATGATAGCAAAGAAATTTCTAATCTGCTTTTGTATGATTCTGGAAATGAAACGATCGTCTTTGTGGTATAAAAAAGGTCAGAGATTACATTGACCGATTAGTCCTGTACATGAGTGGAAACTTGAAGGATAAAGCGTTCCGATATATGATAACAATGAAATAGATATCAAAGAGAGTAAAGAGGGGTTGGATAAGGGATGGACCCTGTAGATGGTCCGGACCTTCACACAATAGTATCCTTAGAAGTAAGAGAAACGATGAACAAGTAGGGAAGTGGGGAAAGGAGCGGAAGAGTAAGAAACAATCTGATCAAACGTTCATCTATTGAATTTTGTGAACGTTTCTTCAAAGAGAATTCGCTCGGCTAGGAAATTGAATTTCTGCTTTTAATTAAAAGGGGGAATTTTCCTCCCTCCCTACCCCCCCTTTACCTTCTCCGCCTATTCCGACCCTTGAGACAAGAAGATATCCTAACAAAACGTTTTTCGATTCGGTCTAGGCGCGCCCGGCCGTCGGAATCAAAACGGAAGACCCGATCCTAGGGCTCTTTACTGCGGAGTCACTCCGCGGTTCACTGGGCTCGGGCCAATCTCAGAACAAATTGAATTTTTTTCTTCTTAATTTTTTTTTTTTCTTCTTTTTTACTACATCAAAGAGCGCAATATAAGTGGTTAGTCAAAGAGGCTCGGGCCCAACGGGGAACGTCGGTGTAACGTCGCCGCGGGTTTAGCGGAAATCTGCAGGCATAGTAGACTCGACAGATGGCACGGTTCTTATCCTCGCTAGACCCATCTCTGACAATGAGACCCTCTGTCAATCGCATCCCTTAAACCACCCTTGAATGAAACCTTCTAGGATAAATAGCACTGTCTGAAGACTGAACGATATCTGCCTGTTTCACTTGGAAAAAGACGTACCTCTGACTGTTCTAAATTTAAGAAAAAATAAATAAATACGCTTCATCTAAATCCGAATGGAAGGGAATGAAATGGAAATTTATTACCCTTGAATCACTTCTGATGAAAAAAGTGTAAATTTTACAAATATCATTTTTTAAACTATGAAACGATTTAATTTTGTTTGCGTCTTTTGTATAAGAAATGAAATTCACAGGTATCCTTGATTCAATGAACAGCGATAATCTTTCAATCTAATCAGAATTAAACAATGTATCAATTTGTTTATCATTTTCTAAAATAAAATGGTCATTTTTTTAATTATTGTTCAAGACACATGAATTTTCGTGATACTTGATTGAAAATTAGTTCATCAAAAAAGGGGTCTGTTTTTTTTTTAAGAGAATTTTGTGAGATTTTTTTTCCCCGTAATTATTGAACATTTTTCGCAATAATGGTTCTTTTTGCCTTTTTTTTTATCTCATTATCAAAAGGTTCTTTTATTCCGTTGAATATTGAAAATCAAAAAAGTAAAAGAAAATTCTAAGAAGTTTGTCAAACTCACAATTGATATTGATAATTATTCTCTAATTTCCAAAACTGCGTTTGGGGATTCATGAAGGATATCCATAAAACCGCTCTTTACACTTTCCATCAGTTTTAAGGATACATAATCCTTTTTACTCTGTATAAGCGGGATTACAAGTAAAATTTAGGGAACCTGGAAAAATTCTTGAATCAATTTTCTTTAGTTTCATTTTGTATGAAGTTAGAAATATGAATAGTTTTCCATAAAATACAACAAATTGACAATATATATTTTGAAAAAAGTAGTCGGTACATCCTACAGTTGATTTATTTTCATTTGACAAAATTGTGAATATTGACAATTTCTATGAAAAGCTCGACCTTCTCTATTAGTTGTAAATGAAAATTTTGTTCAGTCAGTGGAATGTAGGGCCAAATGAATATTTCATTAATGAATGGAAACTAATGAATGTAGCCATGGTTCATCCAATACATTGCTGGGTCAATTATCGACATTTATTTGGCTGTTTTTAATAGCAGGCTTCACGGAATAATTTTTTTTTTTACTAGGTACAGTCAAGAATGATATGTGAAGCCCGATGCTGCGATTTTCAATCGTTATTGCTCACCAATCTCGAATCAATTTCTTCCAAAAAGTGTGGATAAAAATAGTTGAATGGAAATAAATTCCTATAGCCACAATTAGTGAAGAATTTCCACTGAAGAACTCTTCGAAACTTGTCTTTCATCTGACTTTTTAGAATGAGTTCGTCATGGGAAGTGATTAAAAGAATCTGATTCCACGTGGGTTTGATGATGGGATTATTACCAGATCGATGCAACTTCTTGTAATAAAAGTCACGGAAAGTAATTTCGTGAAAAAGTACAATGTAATCGGACTTGGCAGAGTGTTAGAGTTTCTACGGTTACTTGATAAAGCTATTGCAAACTTGAGTATAACATTTCAACCCCACTTTGGATGATATTCAGCCCATAATTGTCGAGGAGGTAATTCAGCAATTGAATCAATATGATCCTGGAAGCTTCACTGTACATATACAATGAATGAGTTTGGAGTATAAAAATATACATTCATTTTGATACGGCATTAAAACACAATATTTTGCTTCTTCAATTGCAATGAAAATGAAATAATCACCTTCAACTTGACCAAAATATCCTCCAATAAACAACAAGAATCAGGGGACACGGGGTGTCAAGTAAAAAAGTGAGTTTCCAGAGACGACGCTAGATGGCTAGTGCGGTGTACTAAATATTGACGTCACGATATGGCGGGAAAGAGAGACCGTTCCAAACGTTACGGATCTTCGAATCAACGATATATCGTATCGAATAATTTGTCGTATTGAATTAGTGTTTCCTAATAGAAGACCGGGGCCAGTTGATACACAGGATTGTTCAACAATGGGCAAAAATTGTTCCACTGGAACTGTTTTTGACAGTGAAAATTGAACGTTTCAGCTCTTATATCAAGTCATTGGCAACACTTGAATGAAGTTATGGACACTATTTCGATTTGAGATCTTCTTCTGGCACCGAGGCAAGGGAATTCAATCCTTGTTGATCGTTTATGTAGATTGTTTCTCTGAGCATAACATCTGGAACGTTGAAGTGACGACTGGGAAAAATTGATACACCAATAAATGGGACAAGTTGTTACGTCAAACAGATGAGATAAAAATGTAATGTACAAATGGAATGCTATTCACGTGTAGCAAGATGTGATCCCATATCGGAAGACACGATTACATGTAATAGCGTTCATTGTCACATAAGTACGAGTGATTAAGGCCACATATACGCGATTTCGTCGATTTTCGGGGGTAAATTTACATGGACGGTGAAAAAAGAATGAAGCATATTAAAAAAAAAAAAAATTTCATACGTCATTTATTTAGTTCTTTGACTACATAACTAAATCAAAAAATTATCGAAAAATTAAAAAATGTCGAAGTTATCTGGCGGTAAAAAAAATGATTCTGCTTGACGCGAGCGTTGATGGTGGGAGTTGTAACTCATGAATGGGCCATTTGATTGCTCTCAAATTTTGACAGCATATTCTATGTATCAATATCTTCAAAGTGAACCTCAAAAAATAAAAATTAAATTACCCCGAAAAAAATTAAAAATAAAAATAAAAAAAATTACCGGCACGAAATTGAGTCAAAAATTAAAATCCTCGGAAAAAAAAACAAAAAAAAAAATATTTCATACTTTTATTGGTTCACATTGAAGATACATCTATTATGCAGTGATAAATGAGTCAATTTTTTTTTTTAGAGACTCTGATCGATGCTGAACACTCCCACCATCAACGCTCGCGTCAAGCAGAATCATTTTTTTTACCGCCAGATAACTTCGACATTTTTTAATTTTTCGATAATTTTTTGATTTGGTTATGTAGTCAAAGAACTAAATAAATGACGTATGAAATTTTTTTTTTCAAATATATGCTTCATTCTTTTTTCACCGTCCATGTAAATTTACCCCCGAAAATCGACAAAATCGCGTATATGTGGCCTTAATCAGTAACTTCGTGCAATTACGTCAGAACACATGTAATTATATGTAAGTACACGTGATCCCTCAATTTGCGATATTGTCTATACTGGAAGTGAATAATTTTATTCTCTGGACATTGTTTCTATAGACTTCTTGATTGTTACACTGTCAAAATAGTTCATTTCCATAACTGTAACAACCTACCCCGGGGTGGGGGAAGCAGAGACAATCTTGATCGATCGACTCACCAGGATGTCACGCTCATCTAAGGATTCGCATTTGGTCACATCAAAGACATTCTGTCCCTTCAAATGAACTTCAATACATCCAAAAATTGAGAACCAAATATTCAAACATTGTATCAATCAGTTCCAGTCTCTCGTACAATAGAAAAAGATCAGTGATAAGAAATCGAAATTTTTATTCAATATCGGTGCCTTTTTCAAAACTTTTTTACACTTGGACCTTATTCTATCGTATTTTTCCAAAGAATTGGCGTTTTGGTCTGTTTGTGAGTCTCGTTCCGGACAAACAGCACTTCATGTTTTTTCCTCTCTCCTCACTTTTCTACGGCCCATGGGCTCTATATTCCGATCGTCGTTAGCCGGAATGAATACCGTCTGGCATGGGTCCATTGTGGACACACCTGCGTAAGGCGACAAAGAAAGGTGGAGAATAGTTATGGAAAGGGGTGTATTATTTTTTAATTCATTTTTTTTTCGCAAAGTTCCAGTTTCAAATGTTCGCACAGTTTTTCCCTAGCCCAAAACCCATGTGGTAGGTATAATACTCGGGGTAAAATTTTGCTAAAATTTATTGAACCGCTTGGCTCAGAGCAAACGTTATGCCAACTTCACACTTCCAAGTAATATTTTAGATTTACGAGAACAGTTTCCGCGCAACCCGCGGTTTCTAACGGTGCGGCATGGATATGTGCGGTTCTATGCGGACCATTGGATAAGTGCACGTGGTGCCCTAATTTTCCTCATTCTTCTTTTTTTCTTTCGATATAACTTTTAACTTCTCGTTTTTCTGTTTTCAGAAGAAATAAAAGGTTATTTTAATCACCCCGAAAATGGGAAATTCAGTTTTTACTCAATCTCCACGTTTTGAGGATTCAGAGAATCATCTTCAACTATTTTGTGTTCGACGTCCGACCAAATTTCTGGCCCCACGATTTCCGAGAATGAGTCCACGTTTTTTCCCAAACTTAGAACTGATTAGACTTTGGCTTCGATCGGTTCAGTACTTTTTTTTAATTACTTGAATGACAAAATTCTAAGGAAATACGATAAAAATGACGATATCTTAAGTACGGATCAACAGATTTAAATGAAATTTGGTACCATGCGGTTTTTTGTATCGCTGATCACGAATCTGAAGTCAGATTAGCGAAATTCAAAATGGCGGATCCAATTTTACTGCGAAAAAATACTAAAAACATTCGAAATCTTATGAAAATTGGTACTCGAAGGTTTTTTTGAACCACGTACTGATCAAGAATCTGAGGTCAGATTTGCAAAATTCGAGGCTCAAACCCGCTTTTCCACCGTTCATAATTTTTCTCGGTATTATCTCTCGTGTTGTATTAATTTTTTTTCTTTATCGTTCTCTAGCTTTTTGAAATTATTTATTATTATTCACAAGACGAAGTTTAATGCTTTGGGTATTTAACTTTTACGGTTAAACTTCAGCGACTTTCATTCGTACCAGTCGGTCTAGCCGAGCCGTTCCGGGTTATTTCAGTGAATACATAATATTACCGTTATTGCCATCGCGGCAATAACGTCGGTTTTTTTCTTCTTCATTCTTTACTCTCATTTCTCTTCTTCTTATTCGCTTCTTTCCTCTTCTTCCCTCATACCGAGATAAAAGCTCTACGTAACAGTTGCTTCCTATACAGTCACGATATGCACGGAATTTCAAATCTCCAGCGAGTAATGTAATGATGCCTCGCAATATAAACGTTGCTTTAACCAAATAAAAACTAGATTTCATGAGCCATTTAACTGTTTACCCCGTGGAATTATGTACACTCAACAATCGGGTCACGTGCATCTGGCAATAATAATATTCTATAACATTATTTCATTAACACCTATTTATCGTTAAACTGGTTTAAAGATGATTGGTGTCGCTAATTAGTTTCATAAAAGCAAAAAGCATCAGCTTGTCGATTTTTTTCTGAATACTTTTTCGTACACTCAACATACGTACCAAATTTTAACTCAAATTATAAAAAATTGTAGAAGTTATTATTTTTCTTCATAGTTTTGGCTGTGAAACAGATTTTTTTTTTTTTTTATTGAATTTGGATTCAATTTGGTTAAATTTATCATGCACGTCAGTTTTTTTTGTATTCTTGACTATGACCTAAAAAGGGTTTGAAGCTCAAACATTATCAATCAAATTTGATTTTTTTTTGTACACTTGAGACACAAGTTTTTAAGAATTTTTTCAAAATTTCTGTGGGGACTTTGATCCGTAGGATATTGATAACAATTTTCTATTTCTTCTAATTTTCGCGTTGCAAAGTCTACTGAATGAAATTACGTTGTACGGTAAAATTATTGAGGATCTATCACTGATCTCAAAATTAGCTTTTGTATAGAATATCTGCACAATTGTCTGATTTCCGTTTCCGTAGTTCAGTTTACATGAAATTCCACACCTGACATATACCGCCATCTTTTATTTTCTGTCAATAAACGATATTTCTTCAGATTTATTGGCACCTGGAGTCCCTCGGGACAGGAAACGTCATCGATATTCCCTCGTTCGACCTTCTTATCAATTTTCAATCGCGTCAAATTTGTTTGACGAATGATCTTCCGCCTCGGAAGAAAATTTTCAACTTCGAACTCCAGTTCTTGAGACGTCATGAAATCGCAGTTATCAATAATTCTCATTTAATCTCCAGTCGACAGAAGAAAAAAAAACCTACGAACAAAGAAAAAACGCTGTTCTATGATCGATCGAATCGCCTGTCTGTGGCGTCGCTGGGTCGCCCACCGTTAATTAACGAACCTTAAAGGTGGGACCCAATTTAGTTGTAGGCGTGTAGTTAGTGGACCAGGTTTCAGAATCATTGGCGTGGAAACATGGGGTTTGATTCTTCGACGAAGAGACAAGGACGTATTTTTCAAATTGGATTTTGAAGATGATCAGAATTTGTAACTACTGATAGGTTTCATAATCGCCGTGATTGATTACGGGCTCGAATAATTGGGCGCGAGTTTAAACGGTTCAAAATTCGCAAACCGCGATTGAGCCGTTTGGTACACACCGTTGAATCAGCGGTCTGTACGCTATGTAGTCCTTTGTGCGTGACGTTATCCATTTCATGCTATTTCCTGTTCTACATACCACGTGTGGAGACCCTGGACGTTCGGTCACGGACGAAATGAGCATAAATTCATTATCTACAGATACGCACCCTTTTCCGAATGTTAATATTATCGAACCGCAGGTCTAGTATATCGATGAAGGAAAAGTTTCGCTAGCTAAACATGAAAATAAAGATAAAACAATTATGTAGGTATTTCACTCAAGTTGATCAAATCTAAAATTTTTAATGATTATTATACCTACTAAGCTCACAGTAACAAATTTGTACTTTTCGTTGAATAATAAAAGCGTGTGTCTATATAATGACATATCGTCACAGAAGGTCGTGAGTCTTAAAAAGGCTAATTTAGTGTTATTGGGTCATAAAATTGATTTTTCTGCTACTATTTTATTTCTGTTTCTATTTTTATCTACATTTTATGACCTAGCTCTTAATTATCCAGGAATTTATGACCTAATCTATCATTGGTCATTGCTCGTTATTGGTTTATATTTTTTTTTCGTTTTTCTATCAAGTCATTAAAAATGCGTGAATAATTCAAAATCATGAGAATCCGGAATCTTTAAACCGGAAGGTGATTCTATATACAGGCGGATACTACCTTCTGCTCGGAAGCTTTACTTCCCTACAACAATTTTTTATTTAAAGATTCTGAAGGCAGATACGACCTTGATAAGCTTTCAGGTTTCCTTTTTTTCTAATGAATTTTTTATATTTCTAAGTTTATTTGGTCTTTTTTCAATATTCGAGGGTTTTTACAAATCTTTTACCTTTTCGAAAACCAAAAAACCACTTATTACGATCTTCTAAAAGGAGTTGACGTTATTATTCTGCTTATAGTTGACCAATTTTGAATTTTTAAAAAACGAAAAAAAATTCTACCTCGCGGTCTGGTGAAGAAAGGATGTCATGAATTGACCAATTTTTTGCTACCACGATGACGACAGGGTCTGAAACCCCCTCTGGAAACAATTTATCTGAAATTTGATAAATTACGCTCACATCAAGTTTCCCCCATTTTGAAATACGATACGTTTCTACGGTCTACGCCGATGGTCTTCCGGCTAACGATGCCCCGTGCCTTTCTCGGGGTATATACGGTTTGACGGGCAAACTTGTTTTCATATCGTTTAATTATGGCTTTACGTTCTCCTTGTTGGTATACTCTCTCGCCCAGTCGGGATACCGGGCGAGAGCTGTTAGTCGGTGAACGAGGGGCTGATTAAAACGCGGACCTGGGTCCCGCGATGCTTCGAAAAACCGAAAAAGGCTCACTTCTTGCCCCAAAACTACGATAAATTCATGTCGAATGAAAAGGCGATACGAATCGGTTTAGGGTTTCGATTTGGCGATATAAAAAAATGCAATCCAACCGAATAACACGAAAGTAGAGGTTGCCAATAAAAAAGGGGCCATAATTGTAGCCAAATAGTGCCCAATAAATAAATGTCAGATACGATTCCATCTGTTATGGAACTATTCAAAAATTTTCAAAAGCGCCTCTTTATGCGGCGAAAATTGGTCAAAGTATGATTTTCAGAATCATTTTAGACATTTACTTTTTCTGAAAGAATTAAAAGTAAAGTTTGAGAGCCATTTTGTAAAAGCTTGAATAACCAATTTTGCAAAAGCTTAGATAACATCGATCGAAATCGAAGATCGAAATCCGGTCAAAATATGACTTTCGGAATCGTTTTAGACATTTTTTTTTCCCAAAAAGTCAGATTTGAGAGCCATTTCGTAATTAAGCTTGAATAACCAAATTTGTAAAAGCTTAGATAACATCGATATAAAAATAGTGTTATGAATTTCAAATTTATCGGTACTACGTTTACAGAAGTATCGCGATTGCCATTTTTATTGCAGGCTTTTTGCAGGCTTTTTTTATGTGCCATTTGGTGACCACAATTTTCAAGATAACTCGTAATTATTTATTCCAAAAGGAAGCTCAAGTTGTATCCTTCCCAAACTCCATTTTTATATATTCGATTTTCTTCTATTCTGCACAAAATTATCGTATTTTATTTTTTGTTATCACCTTGATGACGTTTTTTCGAAAGTTGTTATAATTCCCGTGTATGCATTACATAAACTGCGTAGATACGCAGCAAATCTTTCATCATATTAAATGATACTGAAGTGTAATTAAAGGCTTTCCGTAATTATAATAACCGGTTACGGGTTATCGCCGACGGAAAACGGTCAACGCGTGTGACGTGAGCATAAAATTATGAACGTAAAAGGGGTTGCTGCACCGCCTTAACCGATTAGACCACTTTTTAATTAATACTCTGATTATCGTCAGAGAAAGTTTATCGAAAATCTGTACAAGAACCTGGGAATAAATTTCCTCGAGGAAATCTAGCTTCTGACACACGAATATTTTTTGAATTTAATAGAATATCATCGAGTCAGATGATACTTATATGATTCTAGTAAATATTTACCTCATAATATTGAAGAAACTGATTACTTCTCGATTTCAGTACAGAGGAACAAATTTCACTGTAATTTGGACATTTACTTGATTTCAGACTCATTTTTTTATGTACCCTAGAAAAATTGCCGGATTTTCAAAACTTCATCTAATTCATAACTTCTCCATTTTTCCAGATGGTTTAATAAACTTTTGAGTACATCAAGAGACTATTTACTTATTCAAATCACAAACCACTCAGATATGAATCTCATATCACAGTCATATGAAACAGCTCGAAATTGGAATCATTTATTTTGCTTTAAACCACAGGAAATCACTTTGACGTCACTTGGAATCGCCTGAAATCGTCAATATGATATTGAATCGTTTTAACTTTCTCAGAAATCACTTGAAATCAATTGAAATCCGTTCAATCAATCACTCATATCCAGAATGGGATCTCGAACTTTGCTAAATTCGACGAATGACCATTTTTCAAAATATTCTCTCCATTTTCAACCGATTTAAAAAAAGGAGGAGGTTCTCAATTTGGTTGTATTTTTTTTTAACGTTTGTTACCTCATAACTCCTTTATTTATCAACCGATTTGGAAAATTCTTTTCTTATTCGAAAGGGTATACTTTCAGTTCGGTCCCATATAAATTTCATCGAAATCGGTTAAATAGTTTGGTTTTGAAGTTGGTTTTTTTGTCACTCGTGACGCTTGTTTATCGATTCAGGAATTCTGGAATTTCAATGGTATTTAATTATTGATGCATCTTGTATCAGTTTTTTTTAATGAAGTCATTCGTTTCGGTTCAAAAAAGCAAAGTTGATTTTTCAAGTGCGCCATTTTCTCACTATTCATGGAAAATTCATTTTTAAAAAAGTAAAATTTGCGATGTCGAATTTTCTGATCGAACCATTGAAATTATTGTATAAAAATCATTTACTCCCCGGTTTGATAGTAGTTAGCATAATTCCAAGGAATTCCGGTCTTTCAGACTCGCATGATCAGCGTGAAATCCTGTTGACTGTCTCCAGTCTTGAATACAAATATGAGCCAAGGACGTATCGATCAAGAATCGGCAGATGCGAAGTAAAATTGCGATATTCTCAGAACATTTCCGCAGCTATAAACCGGATACATGTGGTAGAATTTTTCCGCAGCTACTATATAGAAAACAGAAACGATAATTACGGCCTATTTTCTCCAACCATCACGTATTTTACGAGCTCGATCTATATTCGGTATAGAAAATGGAACCATGACTAGCTCATAAATAGAAACACAGTAAAACCCCCGTTGCCGTTACACCGTCAATTACGTACACGCAACGCGTAGAAATACTATCCATCGGTATTCGATTCGTTGTTGTAGCAGATATCTAATCGCGATTCAAATTATATTTCGACGCGAGCCACATCGATGATCGCTCACCGAGAATCTCAAGACACAGAAGCGTTTTCGTCGACAATATTAGGTACTTCGGGATAAGATAAAAATCGGAAAAAAATCAACCACAATCAAGAAGATCAAAGTATTAACTTTGAATAATAATAATGCCCGAAAGTTGTCAATAAATTGTTTAAACAAAACATTGTTCAACAAATTTACTGATAACGTTATTTTTTTTCATCTCAAATGAATGCCCTAATTTTTCTGAATACACATTAATTTTTTGAGAATATTTTCACTATTTTGACTGTGAATAAGTCCATTAACCTAAGACCTAACCTAAGTCCATTAACCTAAGCCCTAACCTAAGTTGTAACCTAAATCCTGACCTAAGTCCTAACCTAAGTCCATTAACCTAAGCCCTAACCTAAGTGTAGCCGTTAACCTAAGCCCTAACCTAAGCCCTAACCTAAGCTCATTGACCTAAGCCCATTGACCTAAGTCCTAACCTAAGTGTAGCCCATTAACCTAAGCCCGTCCAATAACCAACCAATTCCTAATGGAATTCCGAACCCTTTCGCTGAAATAGAACTTCGATTTTTTTTGGCACGTCGATAAGGAAAAAATCGAGATATCGGCCGTTCCATCTCTGAACCACGTTCAATTTAAAAGCAGAATCTATGACTATTTACATATCGATTCAGACCCTCTGATGACAGTGAATGAAGAGGTGGAGAACGTCCTGGTGCTAATGAATGCAGTTTCGAAGTATGAATAATGGCGGATAAGAATTAAGTCCGCGGAGAATATGTTGAGCATAAAATAAGTGGAAAAGTTGTGGTAATCGATGTTTGGAAGTGGATGACAGGGATTAGAGTGTTCGAGAGATTCAGACTCGTTTCAGGAGTGGATCGCCTTCGAGAAGGACTCGAACTTCTATCAAATAAAAGTGATATCTGCACGCGGAGCGTTGAATATATTGTTTCATACCAGTTAGGAGAAAGAAACTGGAAGCCAGAAAATTGTGAGACGTGGATCTAGACTGCAGAGAGCTTCATTTCGAGACTCGATTTTGTAACGTCGAAAAATAGCCAATTTTGAGAAAACAGCACCACCAATCTTCTTGATATTACTAGACCGTTTTTAGCTTCCTTCCTCCACGTACACACATACCGTACGTGTTATTATTTACTCACTTACTCACTTACTTACTTACTTACTCACTCAGCAATATGCATACCAGAGCGTAGATACAAGCTGCGGATTAAGATTGCCAGGAAGCTATATAGCGATTCTGCTCTTCGTAACTCGCACACCCAGCACACATCCGCCGACAAGTAACTGGGTCAGTTTTACACCAGCCCTGATTTACGATGACGCGTTTATAAGAAAAATAATTCACCACAAAATTAAATTGGACCACGAAAATTAATCATCAACGCACGAACACTCTCCACCAAAGAAATGCTGAAGAAATTCGCAAAGATTCAATGAGTCATTTGTACGATATCAATTTGTTATTTTTGATTCTTAGAGAGTTTACTTTTGTAAATTTTCGTTGAAGATTGATTAAAATTCTTGTCTATTTTTGTCAATTTTTCATCTATTAAAAATCTAATTTACTGTCATCGATCCAAAAAGATTGAATGAATCCAAATGAGAAATATGCTCACAGTTTTTCCATCATCCGCTGTAACCGGACTGTCATTTAGAATTTCGCTGTTATGATGAAAACATTAGAATCGGTGACCCGAAAAACCATATACGCAACAATTTTCTGGCACCTGAATTGGATAATTTGCTTTCTCCCAGTTTTTAACCACCTCAAATCGTTTCCGCGGTTCAGGTCCACACCGTTCGTGTATTCGAGTGATAAAGCCAACGAGAAAAAGAGAAAAAAAAGTGTAATTCGAAAAAACCCGGTGTATCCGGGTCGGAAAATCTTAATCGTGAATGGTAGTGGTACAAATTGGTTTTGAAATTGCATTTCCGTTCTCCTACGCTCTCTGCCCGTTACATGCTCCAGCCTCAGAGCAGGAGTCCCAGATTCTATATTCCGTATATCCTTCGACTGCAACGTTTCAATTCTGCTCTACGATCCGACCAAAGGGTTTTTGTCCCCGGACTTAATGGAACTATCAAATCTCAGAATAAAAAGAATCGTTTTGCCAGAATCGCATAATGGGATCTTTTTCCGCTGCTGTGATAACAAACAAAACCCCCGGTTGTATGTTTCATCCGTGATAATATAAACACGTCAGAGTCGGTATATTCTGACATCGTGTAACTTTCAGGCTGGTTTATGAAAAAGGAAGGAAAGTGAGAAGTAAAAAGAGCGGCAGGCTTCATAACCGCACACTGCACCCTTCGGGATGGGAGCCTGGGTTAATATAGGGGCCACCCTGCCACGGCATATTTATCTATTGTGTACGGACAGTGTATAGCGAAGTTCACCAAGGCGGGGAGTTAATATCGCGGCTCGACCGCGTCTTCTTCGCCTCCTATGCGTTTTACTGCTCCAGTGTTTCACACTGTTTACGTCGGCGCCTCGTTCTATTTAAAGCCTCAAAAACCCGAAGAGAAACAAACACCGCATAGCCGAGCCGTGCCTAGACTCGACTAACGCTGTGCAAATGGTTCCAAGACCGGATAAGAAAACGTAGAATATCGCTTGTACAAACACATCGATCCGGTCGATATCGCTCTCGTATCATGGTAGCCGCGGGATGTTTGCCTTTTTAAATTCCTTTTCCGGAAGCCGGTTTGCGGAAATGAAAGTGGGATGCGATATCACCGAGACTCTGAACATCCGTTTCGATTCAGTTGACATGGGACCTGTCGTTCACCGATCATAATTAAATTTACGGTTCTTCACGTTCGGTCACGTGACTTGGAAAAGAACTGGCCTCACAAAAATTCATAAATTTGTCAATTTTCAATATTTTTTCGCAAAAATTTAGAACGATACTCTTCAGTTACAGTACTTTCATAGAAAAATTGTTTGGTACGGTGTCTTTCAAAAACTATATTCATTTCAAGGATGGAAGAATGAAAGTCGTTCATTTACACATTTTTCCGTTTTTTTCCTGTTCACTACTCGTATCATTCGACTGAAAGATGAATCCGGGTCAAATTGACCCGGTGTGAGCATTACGGGTTAAAAAATGGCGTTACGTAATATGTGGACGGTCCCTTAGAGTCCAAGTCTTCTGTTAGCCTACTGCACTGCACGGGAACCGTTTTTAGGGAGTTTTAGTCACTTTGATCACGAGAAGAAAGAATGTGAAATTAGGATGAAACTGAGGGAACTGTCGATAACGTTGCTATGTAAAAATCGTGCTCGTATAGGTTTTTGGTGGCACCCGGCACCCCTGCAGCTGTCAGAATCGTGTGAGACTCGCATGGTACGATAATACGGGTATCGTTGTCCAGGTATCAATATGCTAACAACGTCCAACGCGTTTCAATCACGTTCAGGAATACATAACACCACCCATCAAAATATCGAGAATATATGAAGCACTGCCTAATTGAAAATGGGTAATTGCGTGGAGTGGAGATAATTTAGGTCCATCGTGTTCCCCTCGATCTCGAATTTGAATTCGCATTTTAATTTTCATTTCCATCCCGTATTCGATGGTCGTTCGAAAAATTCTCCTGACGCTGCTGATATCGAAGGGACCTAAAAGCCTTTTGGATCAAAGGGATCATGGATGCTTATCAGGAATCGTACTCTGATGGAGACTCTCTCTTTCTTGGTCAATAGAATTCGTCGGAATTATTCGACTGTGAACTTTCTGGTATTCTTCCAGTCCTACTTATCCCCGTTCGACGGAAATGGAACATCAACGGGATAGATCGTTGTGAACATTCAACGTGTTCACTCATGCTACGTGCATGTAATTTACAGTTGATGAGTCACTACAGAGAGGTGTTCGCCACGGAAAATTGAAATTGACCAGCACCAACTGAACTGTTAATTTAAGTCAGAAATCATTCTTGTCACATTCAAATCACATTGCTGATTTTCTGATGATTTTCACGTCCAGTTTCAAAATGGCGGACGTAAAAAGTCGTACCTTCCACATTAGGAGGTACACGATGAACTTTAGAATGAAGCTCGTTGCCCAGAAAGACGACGCGGAAACTTGACTTTAAAGATGTCCAAAAGATGACGAATCGAGGTTTGATGACCTACTTTTATACACATGCTTCGAGAATCTTTAATCAGACATATTTTGGTCTTGTCAAAATTACGACCTCGAAGTGATTCACCTTTTCGTTATCTTTGGAGATACTACTGTCTGAGTGGTGTCAATGTGCATTTATCATAGTTTTTTTAGACATTTGTATGCCTCTCAATTTAAAATTACAGCCATCTTTGATTCATTAATTTTCTGATTCCAATTTGTTCTTCAATCCAATCCTACTCCCGGTAACGAAATTGTGAAAACTGACTCCGACTATTTTGAGAAACCAAGTCTTGTGCAGAAAACATTCTCGAAGAACATCAAGAATATTCTCTTCGTCTTGAGTATATTTTCTTTTCCTATCTTTTCCCATATTTTTCCAAGAGGGTGAAAACCTATCCCAATTATAATCTTCCTGTTCCCTTTAATATATTGTGTAGCCAACGTGTGGCGTATATAATGGGTATGTACATAGAGCATCGTGTCGTTACCACCGCGTTAATTATTGTCACTGTACAGAGCTGCAAGTCTTAATTATACGTGTTTGACGTGGGTGACTAGGAGACCGAAAGGAAAAAAAGACGGTAAAAAGTCTTGAAAAAAAGGAAAAAAAGGAAAATAGAACGTTGTTCAAGCCAAGGAAGAAGAAGGCGGCGTACGCCAGGCTCGACATCTGTTGTCCGCGTGGCGTGGAGTCCCGCGGTGAACACCGGAAGTACGACCCACCCCGCATCGACGGATCCGTATCTAAGATTACGAAATTTTTGGCTTCGGTTACCAGATCCCGCCACATGGCCGCCACGCAGGACCCGTTCTAGAGTCCAGGTACTCGGTGACTCGGCTAACAATGCACGAACACTTTCTAATTTCATCGATAACGTTTTACGACGAAAACCTTCGGCACTAAACGCTCGTGGGCGGACATAAAAACGCATGCTACACACCTAATTTTCTCGACCATAAGTACTGACCTACTATGAGTAGCTAAACTCAATTTTACTTGGTGGTGAATAATTTTTTTCTTCCATAACACACAATTACGAAAAATGGGGCTTTGCATGGAAGTTTAGCGTGACGAAAGCGAATGGGATTGATGAAATCGAATTTCCATTTCGCTTTTCTTTTCCTTGTCGAAAAACGAAAAGGTTCATGTACCTACTTATGAGACCCGAGTGAATTCACCCTAGTTGACAAAATGATTCTGTACTTCTAGGGTTAAAAACGTGACTCCGATTTCGATGGTTACCAAATGCAAGAAACTATAACCTAGCTTATAGCGGTTGAAAATTAGTCTTGCTCTAGATTGAGGTATGCATCATCTGAGGATAAGGATGGCCGGTCATGCTCGAGGCCAAAACGTCATAACCCTGCACCCAACACAATGACGTCCATATAATATCCTTTTGATATTTTTTCGGGATATGCTTTTTCAGAATAGTCCTATGGATGGCCATTGGATATACTATGGATCTCCAATAGGAGGTCCTGAGGATGTTTTGATCATACATCTATAGGTCATTTTGAGACATCTTTAGGACCATTCAGGACATTCCAAAATACTGCTACAAAGACACCCTTTACCCTCGGCCCACTCGTCGTTTATGTATGAAATGAGTGAAGTGCTGGTTGCTATCTTCTTTTGTAAAACAGTCTTTGACCAGATTTTGAACGGTCACCATCGCTTTATATTTGCTTAATAAACTCCTCTTTTTCACATGTTCCTCTTTAACGGCCAAACGTTACATTGGTGTCAGAAGTGACGTTCGGGGACTTTGCGAGGCTATCGTGAGGACATTCATTTTTTTTTTTTTTTTTTTGAGTTTTCATTCGATCAGTCCTTCGTATATCCTCGCAGGACATGCATGATAAATCGATCCCCAAATTGGATGATTTATGGATACCCCCACGATATTTGATCGATTCTGGACATCCCAAACTTCGCAGGGATATTTCATATATCCTGGATATTTGTTGGACCTACATAGGAATAAGCCCACATTTATTGTAATAGACCCACGGTTAATCTTCCTAACCTACAAAATAGGGGGTTTTCATTCGTTCATTCTTATTTTCTTCAAAATTTGATCATTCGAGTTTTCCTAATGCTTGCAGGAGGTCATGAATGGTCATCTTTGCTTCGACTTAATTTTCTCTATCTGTACGACGGCTCGAGCTCGAGATGGGCACGTGTACGAATTACATGTGGCTTGGAGATATCGCGTATCAGATATCGTTGATCGTCGACTGAAACCGTTGAAGCGTGGTTGCATCGCGGTGTCGATTCTGAGATCTTATAAGGAACTGTGGTGCACTTTGAGGCCATTTACGGCCAAGGTTTTCTCTTCCTCTCTTTTTAAACCTTCTCCTACTACTACTCCTTCCTCTTCTTCCTCTTCTTCTTCTCCCTACGGGTTTTCTCTCCCGATGTGCAGTATAGAAGTGCCTAGGGCACCGCGGGTCATCGCTCCCAGGACATACAACGAACGACTGTACTAGGCGTCCGACCGGCCTCTCAGCGTTGAACTTGCACCGCAGGATAGCTCGGACGAATCTATGAAAGAAGCCATCATCGGAATAAAATTTCCTCCATCAATCAAAGGGGGGAGAAGAACTGGTCCACTTTTCTGCTGTACCTGGGACCAAGACGTAAGACTGAAAAATAGGCTAAGAGGGGAGAAAAAATAAAACGTCACGTTCTATTGTACTTTTTGGTCATCTTCTTGCAGAAGAATCGAGAGTCCAGTGCGATGGTCTCGTATGTACGGTAATAAAACGTAATTTATTGTTGTTTTGTGACTTCCGGACACGCAGTGAGGACGGAATGGCCGGGCCGGGTGACCTATTGGATTAAGAATAATAAATATCTGTGGTTTAGCGGAACGCGAGTGAATCGCACACTGACAGTTTTACGTCCGTTAAAAACGTCACGTTATACGTTGTACCTCGTGAAGTATTTCACATCGTATTTAACGCTCTTATCTCAAGCCTCTGGACAATACGTTGTTTATAAGGATTTCAGCCGCAGCAATAATTCACTAGAGGCAATAAATCAGAGAAAAGACCAAAACATCAGAGAAACTGAGATAATCGCGATAAAATTTTGGACAACTTTAGGGTGACGTCAATGATGAAAGAATTATTTCTGTATTTTCTCGATTACACAAAGCCTAGGAATATCTTTGAGGATCATTCCGAGAGCTTGACGAATATGCCAAGTGAATTATTGTCTGTGGGACAGCTCTACGAATATTGCTTCGTTTTTTTGGAACCTGGGTCAAGACTCGAGACGCCATTTTTGGTCCAAAAGAAGCGAAATTTGGAATCAACATTCTCGATGGTACCGTGCATGGATTCAAAAAATGAGATATTGATTAAGAATTTTCAACAGAACCAAGAAAATTGATGAAAGTAAATCTTCAAGCATCATTGGTCAAATTCATGCACGTTAGCATTAAGAATAAAGGTGAATTCCTAACGATGATAAAGTCTGAAGTTGGCTAGAATCGAAAAATTAGCTTTCGGACAGTCGGATTGGCTTTAAATTGTCTGAAAGCTTGTTTCTCGATGCTGATCAACTTCAGACTCCATCATCGTCAGGAATTCACCCTGTAAGTAGATAAATGTGCCATTGTTTCATTCTCGATCCGACATGCACTATATTCGTCAGTGTCAGAGATTCTATCATTCTGACAAAGAGGTTCACCCACTTTTTATTTTCTGTCTACATATCGACTTCGATTCGACAGCAAAGTGAAAAATAGAAACTACAAAACTTTAGAACAGTTTTCTTTCTTTCCTTATTTTTAGGATCCGGTAATGTGAGATCGTGGGATGAATATTTTAACCACATCCACATACATACTAAAAAGTTGTCCTCTAGGACCTATCGATCCTATCGTATTGCCATTGAGCCGAGTCCCTCCAGACATTTTGACCCTTGGTCAACCGGGAGGTACGGGTATGGGTAATCGCTCTCGACCGGAAGTTCTGCAAGCTGAGAGATAAAGCCCCGCCTGCAGGTATCGCTAATTGCCAATATCTCACGAGTAGCCGTTTAGTATATGATATCTTGTCATAATCTTGTTCAAGTTTTAACACAGATTTCGTTCTACTTTGAGTCACACAGAAATTGATCTTACGATGGTCACAATTGACATATTCAGTGCAGGAAACTGACTTTTGAGGAAAAAATAAAAATTCTCCGTTTTTTTTTTTAACCTGCCGTTTTTCCTTTATCAGAGAAAATATGAAATTGTAATCACTTCGAAAATGGAAAGTCAAGTTTTCACTGAATCTCGACGTTTTTGAGGTTCTGCACGTACGTGATCAATTTTGATGATTTTAATGATATTGATCGATTCAGTATTTGCAAAATTATTTAAATAACAAAATTATAAAAAAATATTATAAAAATGACGATATTTTGAGAACAGATGAACGGATTTTGACAAAATTTGGTATCGGAAGATTCATTGGATCTCTGATCACGAATTTGAAGTCAGATTTGAAAACCTTCAGAATAGCAATTCAAATATTTTGTTGCAATACTTAAAAAAAAAAGCTTCTGATTTTGATCAAATTCGGTCCCTGACGGTTTTTTGGGCACTTGATAACGACGTTGAGGGCAGATTCATGGTATTCGAAATATACCTGGATCGAATTTGTTGACAAAACGTCCGAAATTGTTCGGATTCCAATGCGAAATGGTATCGTGTTTTTTTTTTGGGTCGCTGACGACGAATTTGTCCCGGAATTTCAAAAAATTCTAATTGAATAATAATATTTAAATTGAATCCTAACATTATTCTACAGTAATTGTATTTCTGAATATTCTATAATAATTCTAAGCGGCATAAGAATATCAATTCAGCACAAAATGACGGAATTAAGTTCATAGACTGGCACAATATAACAGCCTGAATAAGCTTCTTGTTTTCCCCCTATCAATATTGCACTAACCTATAAATAAATTCCTATAGCTTGTGGTCCACGGGCTAAATCACGATTACGTACACCGGTAATCTAGCTGGTTGGTCGGGCTTGTTTACTCGGTAAAATAATGCGACTAAATTTGGGTATATGTGTATAGTAACAAAAGACCCCTATTAACACAATTTGCGAAAACAACAGGAGCACAACCACCGGTGTTCAGTTTAACGATCAAAAATAGTCTCGTAATTGAACAAGGTACAATATTATCGCTTAAGGTCAAATGAGGAGATTTCAATCGAGCCATAAATCACGTTGCAGAAAATGTAATCAATGAAACCCTCACGTTCGTGAGAATTCCATCAGCGATCCATATCTCAGTTCTGGGAAACAACCGTGACGTGAAAGGGTCACTTTTCCGCGTATTAAGGGGTTACGTACGCGGAAGGACGTGACTTTTTTTCGTCAGGATCATCATGGTTCATTGAAAACTGTTGAGACCATTAATTAGTACTCGTTTTCATGTACGTGTACAATTTTTTTAATTGAAAAATATTGCAAAATGGAGGAACTACAGCTTCATTACACGAGCGCCTTTTTTTTACCATCAGCTGCGGTGGACATCATAACTAGAGAACGGTTCATCTAAAATCAAAATTTCAAGAAGATTTCATTAGAACATCGCATTGACTTAGGCGTGAACCAATAATTTGTAAAAACTTTCATTTTTTTTTTCAATTACAACAATTTTAACAAAAAATTTATTTTTTGAGGTGCTAAGCTTTCGTATTTTTTTTTTTTTTGCTATAAACAATTTGTTTTCGAACAAAATTTGAAATTCTTTGTTCACACCTGAGTCAATGCAATGTTCTAATGGCATCTTTTCGAAATTTTGATTTTAGATGAACCGTTTTCTAGTTATCATGTCCACCGCAGCTGATGGTAAAAAAATGTAGCTAATGTAGCTGTAGTTCCGCCATTTTGCAATATTTTTCAATAAAAAAAATTGTACTCCTACATGAATACAAGTACTAATCAATGGTCTTAACAGTTTTTCAATAAACCTTGATAATCCCGTGGAAAAAAAATCACGAAAATCACGTCCTTTCGTCCGCTCCAAGTGTATGTAACCCCTCAAACAATCTCACCGCGGGAACTGCTCCGTTCCGCGGACTCCATTAGCAGAGGTTGAAAATTTGAGAAGGTTGTGGCCTCGATATATTCCGGCGTCCGTGGTACATTAATACGCGTGTGTTCACGGTACGCGAAAGCCAAAAGTTATCAATGCCAAATAGTTCGAGGGGTTGCCGGACGCTCGGTTGTATCGAAGTTCAAATACACCCTGCGTGGGGAAACTAATTACAAAAAGCTTTTAAATTCGTTCCAGAATATAAAGCCTATACCCAGATGGTGATGACAGCTGGAAATATGCTAGGTATGTAGCTTTACACGTACGTGAACCCAAGCTATTTCAATTCGCGCTCACCTCACCTAACTCGCTGCTCTCTCTCTCTCTCTCTCTCTCCCCATCCACGATTTTTGAAGAGGGGTGAAATCCGACAGGGGTTCTAAATTCATCCCTTCACCACAAAATCGCGAACAAATTTCTACACATCAGAGTGAAAGAGGGGATTCGCAAGACTGACATAATAATTTGCATATATTCCTGCGGTATTATTGAATTTGAGAAACATTTTAAAGTAGAAAAGATCGTCAGAAAGGTTAGAATCAGCCTTTACCCAATTTTTTTCAAAGCTTTTTACCCTAATTTCGCGGAGTAGCTCTAGAAATTTGAGTAAGTGGGTCAGGATGGATAAATTTCAACTTTTCAGAACGTCATTCTTAATGAGATAGAATCGATAGTTAAATTTACTGACAACGATTTCAGAAATCTGTACAAGAAGAAAAAAGACAAAAATAATGTTTTTATATGGGTCAATCTGAAAGTCAGCCTGAGAAATCATTAAAAAAAAATTTAAATCAATAGTAAATCGGGACACGATCACTCCACACGGAGTACAACAACGATAATTATTGATTAAACTATAGCTATAGCTAGATAGATAGAGTAGTATAAAATGATGTATACATACATCGTCTCGCAAAGTGCTCAGGCGCTTTTCTTCGGACTCTTGTCATTGAAGTCGTCTTCATAGATTCAACTGTCGAATGAATGTGAACATTTTTCACTTGGATTCAGAAATGAATTGCGATGTGGGAACGATTCACGGTGTCTTTGATTCTTCTGATTATATGATAGATCGCATGATATCTCGAGGTTCAGCTCTTCGAGAATTCATTTCAAATTGTGTCCTCAAAGAATGTAACGAAATGGATGCAACTGAGAATATATCGATAATGACTGTGAGTCTTCAAGAAAATCGAACCAACGTGAATTTCAAGCACCAGATTACTGACGATTCACTCTTACGCTATCCAAGCAGTTAAGATTATCCAAATAATTTACTGCTTCAAGAACTGTGTTGGATTGCAAGGTGATCCAGTTCAGTGTTGAGCAATGCCCGCTACGACTATACAATCTGCTGGTAAGCTTCTCAACGATTCTTTCACTTACATGCCTATAACTTAATGTCTACATGTATAATTCAGGCTGTGTGTTCGTGATACCACGCATGTCCGATCTCACTAGAGGCTAGTGCCTA